>PVKA01011237.1:0-61647 GCA_004027165.1 Ctenomys sociabilis
CTCTCTCTCTCTCTCTCTCTCTCTCCCTCTCTCTCTCTCTCTCTCTCTCTCTCTCTTTTGGCCAGGCACCAACAGCATCTTCTTCTCTAGGGGCTGTGAGTCCCAAGGACTCTGTCTCAGTTACTCTTCTCTCATTGCTGGGACAAATACCCGACACCCAAAATGAAGGAAGGAAAGGTTTATTTAGCTCCTAGTTAGTGGAGGTTTTAGTCCATTCTCCACTGTGTACCCAGGTTCAAACTCAGGACCTTGTGCTTGCCAGGCTGGTGCTTATGCCACTGAGCTATCTCCTCAGCCCTAAGTGAGTGTGAACTCTTTTATTTATTTGGTATTGAGATTTGAACTCAGGACCTTGCACTTGCCAGGAAGGTACTGTAGATTTGCATTTTCAAGCCCAGGGAGTATTTGAAGGGTCCTGTCCCTTGGGTATGGTGTGGTGTGGTGTGGTGTGTGTGTGTGTGTGTGTGTGTGTGTCTGTCTGTCTGTCTGTCCTGTGCCAGTGGCAACTGGCATTTATATTAGGGTCCACAGGGCCATTCTCACATGGCTTAAAAAAGAGCTTGTTTTTGCTCTGCCTCCACCCTGCCAGGACTGGGGTCATTTGACCCCTTGTACTGGAGCAACCCTGAGCAGCCACTCTGGAGGGGTTCTGTAAACTCACCAACTTGAAGGGCCTAATGGGGAGACCTGTGGGTGCCCTGAAAGGTCAGCTTCACCCCAGATCATCCCCCTGTGGATTACTAAAGTCACCCATGATCCCATTGCATATGCAAGCTCTTAGAAAGCAAGCCATTCTCCCTCCTATTGTTTTTCTGTGCCTTTATGCCTTTGTTAGGTCTTTCCAGTGGGCCTGAGATGCCCTGGGCTGTTTCTGTTTGCCCAGGTCCCTGGGGCCTGGGGTGGCAGGTGCCCAGACTGGCAGTCTCAGGTGGCTTTGGAGCTTGCAGTTCTCTAGCTCAGACTTGGGCTCGCTTCAGAACCCTGTGTGCTTCCTGCTAGCTTTAGGCTGCGAGCCCATGGAAGCCAGGATGCCGAGTAGCCCTTCTGGGGGCCTGGGCAGGATAAGGAGGACAGGCAGGGGCCTTGACTACATGCAGGGACAGGACAGGAACTTGAGGTTAGTTGTGCTGTCCCTGCATCTCCTGCTTGCTGGCAGTGTCCAGGGCTGTTGGACCCTCTGCAGCTGGCTCACTACTCTGAGGACTCTACAGATCCTCTCCTGATTGCCCTAACAATGCCCACTGTTCCTGCAGGCCCACTGTGTGTGCCATGCTCCTGCAGGCCCACTGTGTGCCACTCTCTGGGATAAGCACTTCTGTGTCCCATGTCTCAGCCTTGCTATAGTGCTGATGTGGCTGTGAGCCCATTTTATAGAAGAGGAGACTGAGGTTCTGAGAGTGTCTGTGACCTTTTGCAGTCTCGTAGCCAGTTAGTGGCATGGAGGAGCTCTCAAGCTGGGTGAGCCTGACACGAAGACCCATGCTTTCCGTGCAGCTCCACCTAGATTGGTGTCAACCAGCCTGTCTTGTGACAGACTCGACCCTTATCTATGTAACTTCTGCTGTGCTCTCTCTGGCTTCCCCAAGTGTTATTCATCCACATGGTGAGTAGTGAGCTCTGGTAGTGGGGTCAGGGTGTGTTCTGTATTGCAGGTCTCTTAAAACTGTCTCAACCCTGCAGTCCTCTGCTCCACCAAGCGCACCATCAGCTCCCTTCTCCCTCTCTTCCCCTCTTACCTTCCCTCCCCTCCCTCCTGTGAGCTCCGGAGGCTTTTGGAGCCTAGGCCTCTGCAGCCAGTGGCTCATTAGGGCCTGTCCTGGTTCCAAGATTCCCAAAGACACAAGAATTCCTCATTGAAAAGCCAAGCATTCTTGGGGAAAGTGTGTGTCACCCAGGCAGCGAGCTTCCTCACACTGGGAAACAGGATCGTGGTCCCGCCCAGGAAAATAAGTGTGGGCCTCAGTGCCAGAGGGAAGTAGATTGGCTGCACCCTGACAGCCCCGCTCCAGCCACCACCCCTCCAACCACAAGTGGGGAGCTTGCCTTCCCGGTTCATCCCAGGGCACGAACCGGATGGCATTTTCTTCTGGACGGAGAAGCAGCAAAGAGTTGGATTAGGATGTCCGGAGGGTGTGTGTGTGTGTGTGTGTGTATGCGCGCGCACATGTGCGCACAGATGTGTGTGTGTCTGCATGCATGTGTGTGTGTGTGTGTGTGTGCGTGCGCATACGTGTTTGCCTACATGCTCACATAGCTCTTCACATGGGCCACTTTCTGTGCAGTTGATCTGGATGGACCACTCACTGCACGTAGATCCTTTAAGTGAGATTTTGGGGTGGGTGAGGGTCCCCCAAGAGCACTGAGCCAGTTGCTCTTGCCTGGGAGGAACTAGGCTCTTCCACTTGCGGTGCTCAGCTTCCTTGGGGTTGGGGGTGTCCTGGTCCATACAGAGAAAAGCTGCTGGGGAACCGTCAGCCAGCTGCACAGGCAAATTCAGAGGTCGGACGAGAACCAGGCCCGCAGCCAAGCGGAAGTGTGTGAGTTGAGTGTGCAGAGTGGTTGTGGAGAGGCTTAGAATCAAGAAAAGCTTTAGAAGGAAGTGAAGTTGAGAAAAGCAAAAGGCAACTTTCCCTCTGGATTATTAAAGAAAAAAAAGAAAAGAAAATTCAGGTTTATGATAGAAAATGCCTAGAAGCAGAAGATAAAATAGCAGTCAGCTTGTAAGTCCATTGCAGATCTTTCTGTCTCTCCACCGCCTGGTCCCCCTCTTTTCACCTGGCCACAGACCACTTGAGGGAAATGTGCCTTCCCAGCTGGGTTCACACTTGGCAGGGACACTCCTTATTTTTTCTTTCTGCATGTGTGCATCGTTTTTTTTTTTTTTTTTTTTTTTTTTTTTTTTTTTTTTTTTGTGGTACCAGGGATCAAACTCAAGACCTTATGCTTGCCAGGCAAACTTATTCTACTCAGCTATCTCCCTGGCCCTCTGCATGTGTATTTTAAGAAGGGCTAAGTACATATCATAAGCCTGGATGTGAGATGTCCTCGGATCCTGGTTTGGTCTGCTGATCAGAATTATTGCATGTGCATAGCAGGGGAGCAGGTGGGAATGGGGTTCTGTGGAGAAGGATCTTGGGCATGGTGTAGTAGAAGAGCTCAGAACTTGGGGAGAGAAGAACCCCAAAGCACTGGGATGTGATCCAAGCCCATTCGAGCCACTGGGTTACCCCAAGGCATGGAAAAGCTTGTCAGTGAGGAAGGCCTGAAGTTCAGCTTCTTGGCAGTTGTGGGAAGTTGTGGGGGACCACCTGAGCAACTCTCCTTGAAAGAAAAGCGACTGTCTCCATTTTGACTGAGTCTGATCCTATTTCCTCATATTGTTATGTACAGACAGAGGCTATGACTTCCTGGGGCTTGAAAGACTACATCAAAGCTGAAGCCCTAGACTTCCCAAAACATTAAGTACTATACAATGCAGATTACTGTCTCTCTGCATATCCTCTCTGCATATGGCAGAGGTAAATGTAGGCCCCCCACCTAGCTCAGCTCACAATAGTCACCTACTTCCCACAATTCTCAGTCCTCAAGCCACTCCCTCACTGAATAAAAGCCAGGTGAAGCCCTGGGTTGCTCTCTTGGTTCTGGGAAGCCACCTTCATGGCTGGACCTAGAGCCCCTTGACTCCCCGATGATTAAAAATATAATTTAGTGTCCTCATTTTCGCCGTGGGCTGCATGGAAAGTGGTAGATTGGAATCAACTTGATGGATTCCAATAACGTAACTTTGGGATTACAAATATTGGCTTCTTGGACTGAGACGAGGACCAGGAAGTGTCTCCTACATTGGAAGTGTATAGATAGCTGCTGCTCCGGGCCACGGCATGGTTGCCACGGCGTGGTTGCCACGGCGTGGTCACCCTGGCCGTGAGCAGGATGCCTGTGTCCTTATCCAGCCTTGGCGGTGGGCGGGCACTGTTAGACATGCTTGCCTACCATTGGTTCTTATGGCCAGAACCTCAAGCAAGGTCCACACTGCACAGCAATGGAGCTGTGCTGGTCAGACCCGCTCCTCTCTCTCTCCTGCCCACTGCCATGACAGAGGGCGTCTCCTGATCACACACTTCTCGCTAAGGCTCTCCAAAACCAAGCAAGTTTCTTAGCACTCACAGAGGGGATCAGCTGCCTCTGCCCGGGGAGGGAGCCCCGTGCCTGCGCCCTGCTGTCTGGTGTTCAGCAAGTGGTTGGAGAAGACCCTAAGAGCTCTCAGCCTGCAGCTCTTCCCTCCCCCTCAGGGAGTCTTCCAGGTTGGGCTCCTCCCTCCCCTCTCTTCATTCTTCTTGGGATGAGCCTGCTCCAATTTGAAGCCCCCTAGTAGCTGAAATGGGGACCGGATGGCACCTCAGGAGCCTTAGCTTAGAGAGGGGTGAATGGGCCAAATCTGCCCCCTACAAATAGAAGGCAGTGGTCTTGGGGGCTGTAGGCCCCGCAGCAGCAATACCCCCTAGGAACGCGTTAGAAAGGCCAGTTCTCAGGCCCGTGCTGGGGCTCGGCCAGGCTTGCGTAGAGACCCTGGTGCACGCGGATGACTGAGCACCTCTGGCCTCAAGATTCCAGAGGAAGTGGTGGTGTGCTTGCGGGTCAGCTCCTGCTCCGAGCTCCCGTTCCCACGGAGCAAGTTAGGGTTTTTGAGCTGGGCCACAGGCAGAGCATGGACTCTGGGGCCTGAACCTCGGATCCACCCATTGTGTGGGTGTCCCTAGTGAGCGGCTCAGATCCCCTTGGCCTGGACCTCGGGACCCTCACTTGAGGTCACAGCACTGCTCTGATCACCCAGGGAGGCTGTGTGACAAGCACTGAGCTGCACCAGGCACACAGTAAGGCGTGGCAAGTGTGGCGTATTTGGGGGCTTTAGGCAACAGAGTTGTTTTGCCCACGGGGCTTTCTAAATATGGTAAACTAGAGGATGGTCGGGGAGACTGACCACGGCGGCTTACATTACAGCAGTGCACACACTTCGAAGCAGAATACTAGGGGCCCTTGTTCTCAAAGAGACGGCTCAGCCAAGAGCCGCGCCGTTCAGCCCTCCTCCCTTCTCCCCAGCCACGCGAGCCTCATGCCCCACTCTTTGTCACGTGGAGCCATCCACTCTTTGTGCCTCGCTCCACTTTGCGGATCCAAAGGCAACTTCCCGGCGATGTGGGCCGCTTCTCAGGCTTCTCAGGCTGGCTTCCTGAGTAGGGAGGGGCAAGTAGCGAGGAGGCGTCGTGGTTCCCTACACTCTGGAGCTGTGATACCCTGAAGAACGCTGCAGGGCTGCAGGATTTGTCCATATCCACATGTATTTTTTCCGCTTGATGTGATATGAAGCACATCAATCTATAAATGGTCCTCCTGCTCTTCCTCTAAGCCTTCACATCCTTAGAACTAGGGATGTAGTTTCAACCAGCGTTTCTCAACCTTGGGAGGAGGCCAGAGGATTCCTTATTGTGTGGGGCTGTCTTGTGCATGGTAGGATTTCAGAGCCATCCCTGTCCTGTATCCAGCAGATGCTGGTAGCATTCCCTAGTTGAAATAACCCAGATCATCTCTAGAAATTGCCAGAAGTTCCTGGGGGTGGGGTAGGGCTGGGAACCATCGCCAGTTAAGAACCGTTGCTCCAAGCTAAATTCTTCCTTTAATCATCTGAGCCCATTACATCTGATTCTGTCCAGAGTTTATCTCTGCAGTGTATTTAAGGTTGGAGGACTGGATGTACCCACTGGCAAGAAAGATAAGAGTCCCAGCAGCCTGGAATAGACAGGTAGGAGGAGGAAGAAAGAAATTTCTGTTGTTTTAATGTTTTTTTTTTTTTTTTGGTGGAACTGGGGATTGAACTCAGGCCCTTGTGCTTGCCAGGGAAGCGCTTATTCCACTGAGCCATTTCCCTGGCCCCTTCTGTTGTTTTAAAGCACTGTAATATGCTTGGGTGTTAACAAAGAGCAATCTCACTGGCACTGACTGAAGTCTCCTCTGAGGCTTGAGATGCTGGGTGTAAGAGAGACACCCAGAAAAGTAATGGAATTATACAATGATTCCTGATCTTGTTCCCATTCCAGTGTATCCTGAAGAATCAACACAGAAATGGAAGTAGATCTATAGGCCTCCTTTGTCATGGGAGAGGCTGTGGAAGGAGATGGTTCCTCAAGGAGTGTTCAGGGCCGTGTGATGTCATTTCCCCAAAAGCTGCTCACCCACCCTTTCTGTATTAGAGTGAAGGGTGTCCTTGTTCCAGTCCCCTCTCTGGTCCTCTTGACCCAGCAGAAAACCTCACGAGAGCCAGGGAATGACCCTTGATTTTTTGCCTTATAAATACTCGTCGTCTCATTTCTGGTACCAAGTCTTTTTTTTTTTTTAAGGTCATGTTTAACATTCTTGATGCCGTAGTGGAAACTTTTGTTCTTTGGCGAATTTCCCATTCCAGGCTCAGGTCAGATTCTTCGGCAGAACTCTAAGCATTTTCTAGGGAAGTTTCACCCGTGAGACTTTGATGCATTAACACAGCTGCCTGGAGTCGGGGCTGAGACTTGGGACCCCAGAGCAGATGGGGAGCAGGAGGAAGAGCAGTGTGCCTGAAACTTCCAGCACTATGACTGGCTCCATCTCTCCCACAACCTCTCCCATGACAAAGAGGGCATACAGGTCCATCTTAGCTATTTTCTCTTGTTGCTGAGGCAGAATGCCTGACACCTAGAGTTAAAAGTGGAAAAGGTTTATTTAGCTCACAGTTTGTAGAGGTTTTAATCCATAATCTACTGGCTCCAGGAGGGGTGGCTTGGAAGAGAGACATCACAGAGGAGAAGCAGTTCATGGTGGAGAAGGTGGCAAGTGACAAGAGCAGATCACAGCTCTTCCTGTCCCTTATGTATTACATAGGCTACTCACGGTAGGTAACACTCATGCTCAAGCTTAGCATTGTGTCATGAAAGCACTTTAATGTCACACATTCTAGATGCAATCACCTCTGAGAAAGGTCTAGGTCCTTTTCTGGGTTGACTTGGCAGAACACATTGGAATGGGAGTGGGATAGAAATCCTTTTGGAATTCTGTAACTTTTTTGGATCTCTCTCTTGCACCCTGACATTTCAAGTCTAAGCTTTACAGTCAGTGTCAGTGAGATTATACTTGGTAACATACAATCCTTATATTCCAGTGCAACAACAGTTTCTTTCTTTCTCCTACTGTCTGTCTCTTCTGAGTCAACAGAGGGGCTTGACCTGCTCATTGCAGTCACTCAGGGTCCTAGGCTAGCAAGACAGGGGTCATCCTAAATGTCGGTGATTACTACAACAAAGGGAAAGAACTTGATCTTGCCAACTAAAAGATCTAGACTGCTAAGAACACAGGGTTCTCCAGAGAAACAAAGGCAGTTACTTTGTTACTTACTATCTACCTTTCTTCCTCTCCACTTCTTTCCTCTCCTGTTCCTTTCTTTATCCATCTATATATTCATCCATCTATCATTCATCCACCCATCCATCATCCACCCATCCATTATCCACCCATCCGTCCACCCATCATCCATGCATCCATCCATCCATGCATCCATGCATCCACCCATCCATCCATCCACCCATCCATCCATCCATCCACCCATCCATCCATCCACCCATCCACCCATCCACCCATCCACCCATCCGTCCATGCATCCATCCATCCATCCATCCATCCATCCATCCATCCATCCATCCATCCATCCATCCACCCACCCACCCATCCATCCATCCATCCACCCATCCACCCATCCATCCATCCGTCCATCCATATGCATCCATCTATCTATCTGAATTTATTTCAAGGAGTTGTCTCCACCCTCTGCAGGGAAGACCAGCAGGCTAGAGACCCAGGAAAGAGCTCAAGTCTGCAGGCAGCGTAGGGACAGAGTTTCTTCTTCCTTGGGGAGCCTCAAGTCTTTTTTTCTGAATAGATCAGACCTAGGCACATTATGGAGGAAAATCCATAATGTTTATCTGTTCCAGAAAAAAATAGCTTCACAGCAACATCTAGACTAGTGTTTGACCCGGTATCTGGCCCCATGGCGTGGCTCAGGTATGTTAACACATAAAATTAACCACAAAGCATACAATGTCTACTTTTAGCTCAGGGAACAGAATTAGTCATGTGGCCCTGTCAGACACAAGTTCCACCTGGTCTGTGTCTGGAGCAGGAGGTTGGGACCAGTACTGTTTGACTAAGCACCAGTTATCAGCACAATTATAATTAATTTCATCTGAGGATGGAAAAATATCATCTTGGTGTCCCCATTCTAACAAATTCTGTTAAGTCAGCACTTAACAGAAATGGACTTGGACCTATGTGTCCCCTTCGTTGGAGGAGAAGTTGTGGAAGGAGATAGAACAGGTCATGGCCTGGCCTCTCTAGTGACTAAATTTGAACACTTGCTAAATACCTTCCTTGGCTCTATCTTGATTATTTTCTCTCTAACTGTGTTTTCTTTGTGTCAGTGTATTCAAGATTCATTTGTGTCTTTGTTACCATTGAAGAAAGCTTTGCAAAATGTGGCCTTTGTGCCTTCCTTTGGTGCCATCTCTCTCTCTTTTTTTGGTGCCATCTCTTGAAGTTGCCTTTTTCTTGCTTGGACTGGGCTCATGGGAAAGGTCACAGAGGCTGCTTGTCCCTTCGCCACCGTCTCCCTAGGTGTTTCTGGCAAGTCCCTTTGCACTCCAGGCTCTCGTTTTTTGGCTCTGTAGAGGCGGTTGGAGCAACGTAACCCATCAGGGCCCTTCTGGCCCTAGTGTTCTGTTCACCTTCTCTCCCCAGCAGCAGGAGCTGCGTGTGCTGTGCTGTCTGGTAACCTCCGGCTGGTGCTGCGGGACAGGGTTTCTGTCACGAAACTGGCAGAATCGTGGTTCTGTGGCCTCATTAGCACCTTGACTGTGGCATATTCACTAGCTGAGAGAATGTGGGCTGTGTCCCAGCTGGGAAGCATTGTCCCTGTGCCCACTGGCCCTGTGCCTGGCTGGAGGGGAACCGAGGAAAGGGTGTGCTGGGTGGGGGCCGTGCAGAGGGCAGGCGCAGGGGATGGGAACAGCGCGGCCCAGCTGAACCAGGGCAGGGAGCCGGGGCCAGGCCTTCCAGGCTGTCTGGGCAAAGCTAAACTCCAAAGAGCAGGGTTACAAGGACCTCAAACAACATGAAGCTGTTCCAAGACCCATGCTGGACACCTAGGGCGGCTGCTTCTGCTGTTCAGGTGACAAGATGGATGAGGAGCTGCCACCAACCTACCAAGCGATAATCATTACTGTGATAAATATGTTTTCTACTAGGTGCCAGGCATAGAAGAGTCAACAAAGACACTGAATTAACTAGAATAGAGTGTGACGCCAGCTCTGCTAGCCTGCTCGGCCTGGCATCTGAGTCGGTTCAGGCTGCTATGACCAAATAAGAGACTGGAGAAGTATGCAACCAACATCTTTCTCACAGTTCCGGAAGCTGGCAAATCCAGGAGTAAGTGGGTGTCAGATCTGGCATCTGGTGAGGGTCTGCTCGGGTTCATACGTGGCTATCTGGGCACTGTGTTCTTGCCTGCCCCTGCATGGCTCATTGGAAATATCTGAGTAGGGAATAGGAAGCAGAAACTTTTCTTCATTTTGGTTCATAAAATTATCTATTTTAGAATGTGAGGCAGCTTTCTGTATTACTTGCATTACTGCCGCAGCAAGCACATAGGATCTCTTTTATAAAAGGGCACAAATTCTACTATGGAGGGCCCCATCCCTATGACTTAATCACCTCACAAGAGCTTTGCCTCCAAGCTCCATCCCATCGTACTGCGAGTCAGGTTTCAGGCCACCCATGAATTCTGGGCAGTCATGGGCAAAGCTGGGGAAGACTCAGAGTGCTGAGGTCTTCTCCAGGGCAGGGAAGACTCCATGGCGGTAGGGCCTGGTCTTGGAGGCCGCCAGAATCTTTCCAGAAGGAAGCGTGGCCATCCCTGGCGGCGTGCGGGGCTCAAGCAGACTGCAGAGTGCTGGCAGTCTGTGCCACCCTAGCCTGGCGCTGATGGGGGGTGGGGGTGGGGCAGAGTGTGTGCCTGGAGGGAGCTGAGGGACAAATCAGGAAGGCTCTTGAATCCTGTATGAGGAGTTTGAATTTCACTGCATTTTTTTCATCTTCTTTTTTTGAGACAGGGTCTCGCTCTGCGGTTCAGGCTGGTCTTGAGCTCACTTTGTTGTTGCCCAGGCTTCTCTCAAACTCACAATGATCCTCCTGCCTCAGCCTCCAGATTGTTGGGATTAGTCATGCACCACCATGCCCAGCTGAATTTTTTTTTTTTTTTGGTGGAACCAGGAATTGAACAGCCCTTTGCACTTGCCAGGGAAGTGTTTATTCTACTGAGCCATCTCCCGGGCCCGTAAATTTTTTATTGACTACGATTTTAAAAACTTTTCACTAAAAAAACAAACAGCTTCTTATCCTAGGTAAACCTGAACCCAAGTGGATGTCATCACAGCTGCCGCCGCCTGGGCTCCTGCCTCTTTGCAGGCCCAAGGGCGCGCATGCGTCTCTGTGTTCTAGTCTGGCTCAGTTTACTTTTTATTTTTTTGAGGAGGGGGCGATTCTCTTTTGTTCAATCTTAATTTTTTAATAGAACATGCAGCGTGTAATGATGGCCTTCCCTGTGTGGAGTTGGTTGGTGTCCCCGGTGCATCTTAGGTTTTTCTTTCCTTCCCTCCTCTCCCCGCATCTTTCCTCCCCTTCCTGTTTGCCACCGATCTATCTTCCCATTTTCTGTTATCTTTTAGTTTGCTCTTTTGTTATATTGTGGGCTTTTCACATAAGGAAACCAAGCGATCTTTAAGATGGTTTGAAATGTTTAAGTTAAAGCGAGGAAGTGAAATTTTTGTTTTTGTTTTACTTTTTAAAAGTAACTGATTATTTAAAAAAGTACTGATTGTTTTAGAATGGAGAAAATACTTTTAAAAAAAATAGGAAGGTGAACAAATAATTCCACCCTCCAGGAAATGTGGGTGCAAGCCACGGAGTGCTGGCTGTTTCTTTCCAGTGAGTGTTTTTAAGACTTTCATGTCTTGAAGGTCTAAGGGATGAGCTTGATCCTGGAAGGTGTCTGACCATAGTTGCAAGTGGACATAGGGTGGTTTTCCTGGATTCTCCCCAAGAGCTGAGGGGCTAAAATTCAGTAATTCAGTTTGGTTGAAATTCTAACCTTTCTACTCACATCCTCTGAGATGCTTTTTCTCTCTGGGCCTTGATTTTCTCATCTTTACAATGGGAACAACAGTAACATCCTCAGCTTCCTGCCGGGACTGAATCACTTTCCTCAGGACTCTGTAGGTTATTCATGTCTGTCCCCAGGGGAGTCACTGTCCTCTATGCAGAAGTTGCAGGTGGAAACTTGCTCTGGAAAGGGCCTTTCTGCCTCTTTTTCCGAGAGTCAGAAGGTGGGAGAGCGCAGCTCCTTAGCACAGGCCCTGGGCTTGCTCCAGCTCTTCCCTGGGGGTTGCAGCCCATCCTCCCTCACGCCATCCTTCTTGCATTTCCACCCACCACTCCCTCCCCTGGGGTCCTGGGGAGGCGGTCCCTTTAAGAGAGAGCCCTATACTCTGATTTTGAGACCAGCCCTGCCTGCTTTCCGGTGTGGACTAGGCTGCAGCTGGGACCCTCCTGGGCTGAATTTGAGGGTGGAGCCTTTGGAGGAGGGGCTCTCTGGGAATCCTCAAGTGCTTGTCCCAGGAATCCATGCCCACAGAAGACGCTGTCCCTAGCTCCTTACCATGGCCCCGGGCTCCTGATGCACAGCATTGGCTCTGGGACCCATGAGGATCATTTTTGAGGACTGAGATCAGGATCCCTAAAAAGCCAGTTGCAAGTAACTGGCTGACCTCGGTAAGTGAGAGCAGCTCCCGCTGGGCCCTAGGCCCAGCTTGCAGACTACAGGCTTTGGCGGAGTCCTGCCCTTCTGGACAAAGCGTGGAAGGAGACCAGTGAGCCTGGGAGGCCCAGTGGTTAGCGAGCCTCAGACTTGGCCCTAGGGCTAGCCGGGCCCCTCCTCCCAGTTACCCTTGAGGGTTGACATCTGGATGCGCTGGAGCCTGGCCTACAGAGGAGGAAAGCGTGGGGAGGGGCAGATATCATTTTTCTCCCTCTCATTTGGGGAAAACAAAGTGTGGTCAGTGAGAGCTGCTTGCGAAGATGCCTGAGGCCAAATGACATTTGTGTCCCGAGGGTGAAGTCAGTGACCCTCTGGGCCTCTCTCTGCCAGGGACCCAGTTCAGTTCCTCTGCTTCCTGGGGTGAGGGGACAGACTGGACCTGGCTTGCTCCTCAGGCCCCAGAAAGATCTGCTCCGTTCCCCCAGATTGGAGCAGTGCACCGATGGGGGTGGGGGGGTGGGGGGTAGCAGGGGGGCAGGTCTGTCCTGGGCTGAGAAGAATGAAGCCTGTCACTGCAGAAGCCTGGGAATGCGGCCGGGGTTGGGGGTGGGCGCATGCCACCCAAAGCTGGCAGAAGGGGGAAATAGGGGAGTGGTCCAGCCCACAGGGAGAGTGGTGCAGAGCCCTCACCCCCACCCTCTGCAGAGCAGAGGGGGTCCCAGCTCCATTTCTTGTGGCACAGATACAAGTGGGCCTTGAATGCCCAGGTGAGGCTGGGAGAGGTGGGGCCTGCGCCACACAGGCAGCCCCCTGTGGAGGAGGCAGAACCACAGCTTGGGCCGCTGGAGCTCCCCTGGGGCAAGGGTTTTCTGAATCAGAGAAGCCTGTTGCTGAATTCTGCTCCCACACCAGCTTGTTAGGCTCCTGCTTATGCAACAGTCCCCGCTGGGGATTTACCACAGGAGAAAGTGAGAGGGCAAGAAGAACTGGAGCGCTGTCCTGTGTGCGGGAACAGAGCCATCCCGATAGTGACAACAGTAGTTGCCCTTCGTTCTGTATCTTCTATAGACAGTCACCCTGCCAGGGGCTCACCGGCTCAGTCACAGCACGTGGGAATGTTTCCGAGTCATGAATAATTTTGTAAATTTTATGGAAGAAAGTCAGGCTCAGAGATTAGGGATTTTTTGCTTAAGGACCGGGAACTGCTAAATTACAGGGCCAGAACTTGAACCTCTTCATTCACCTAACCATCCTTTTGTTTGGTCAACAGAGTTGGCCTCCTGTGTGCCACCCATGCCAGGCTACTAAAGGGACAAAGGCTGGGAGACGGCTGTGTGTCCCGCGTCCCCCCCACCCGGAGTCTTTCACACCGGGGTCCCAGACCCTTGTGGGGAGTGTGGGAATGTTTTCTCCGGCTCTGGGAACTCTGCTGAAGAATGTTCCCTTCCTTGAGAAATGCTACATTTTGTTTTCATTTTAAGAATAATAGCAAAATTCTGAAGCGAGTGAATGAATGACCAGCATGCCACCTACTATGGCATGAGCTTGGAGTCTGTGAGGCCGCGGGCTTACAAGCTAGCTCCGGGGTGGTTCCCTGAAAGGATCGTGTTTGCCTTTTAAATGCTTTGCTTCTTACACTGGCCCACACTGTGTGCTCCCGAGGTCCAGTGGCCCAATGGCTCAGAAAGGCGACTCTTGGGGCAAAGCGGGTTTGGACACTCCCGCCTGGTGTCAGGCCAGGGACTCAGAAGGGGATTGGGCAAATCAGCAGAGAAGAGCCCCGAGTTCGAAGCAAGGCTCCCTGCTCCCGCAGCCGCATCGCTAACCCCCCTGAAACCTTTGCTTGTGTGGCTGCCCCAGAACACTGTGCAGTTTCCTCGCAAACAGTGGCTCCCCAGTCCCTCGTGAACTCCAGCCTGTGTAACGGTGGGGTGCAGCTATTAGGTGAGAAGGCCAAAGTGTGGTTGTGATGTAGGCGGCTGTGGACGGGACTTAGATCCTGAGGCGGGACCCTGTGTCGGCCTGGTCTCTTGCGCTGGGCAGTCAAACCCCTTCTGGATCAGATATCCCAAGTGCGCAGGAGGTGAGACACACAGGAAGCTCAGGCGAGACCCCAACTACCTTATTGGTTGTTCTTCCCTGTTGGCCTTTGGTTCTCAGCCCAGGGTGAAGTGGGGTCCACCAACTCAAGCACGATGCTCCAGGGAGTTGCCCCATGGTGCCTCAGCTGGTCCTGGGCGGTCACCCTGCCCCCCTTGTCCATCTTCTGAATTACGAATCTGCAAGCATTTCCTGCACAGATCCAGGGGTCTTGGGATTGCAGGCCTTGCCATCAAGTATGTGTGGGGGGGGGGGAATAAATGTCTCTGTGTTGTAGCGACAGTGGCCTGGGCCGAACGTGGCTTGGGGACAACAGGTCACCAACCTCAGAGTTAGCCCTAGCAAGTCAGCTTCTGTGGGAAAGCACACCCAGCTCCCTGCGGCCTGCTTGTCCCCTGGGGGTGCATCCCCCTGTGACCCTGAGCCCCCTCCAGCCCACCGCCTTACCTGCTGCAATCAGGCGCTCCCCGTTCCCTCCTCCCCTCCTCTCCTCCACCCTTCCTCATCCACCACCTCTGGGTCCCATCTGCTCCTAAGAGCCCACCTTCCTATTCGGGTCAGATGTCCCCCTCCCTGTCCTGCCGAGCTCCTCACTAACGTGATGACTTCCTCTCCTTCTCTGTGATGTTGTCCCTTTGCAGGCATCTCGCTAGTGACCTTTTGATGCTCCAGAGAAGTTGTTTCTAACTTTATCTCCCCAGGGCAAGAATGAACAGGACTTGCCTATTTCCACTGCCTCCCCCGCCCCCAGCTCCACACCTACCAGGAAACATTGTTGGCATAAACCCTAGTGACCTCTCCCTTGGTGCTCAGCAGCCCATGCTGCAGCAGGAGGGTTTTGGGGTTCAGTTGTGCCATTTTGGGAAGGCAGAGATCTCATCACCTGCTGGGTAGTGGAGTGGCTGGTGGCTAAATCCATCTCTGTCCTGTAACCTGAGACTGCCCAGCCCCTGCACCCTGTGGTCAAGTGCTTCTGTTTGTTTTGACATCCCCACGTGCAGAGCATGAGTGATCCAGATTTCAAAGCAAGAATTTTTTGTAGCAGCTACCGAAGGCCAGGCCCCTGCCAGCTTCTGGGCACCCATGTTAGCATTTCAGTTAATTAAGAAAACAAAGCCCCATCCCTGACAGAGATGGCCTGCAGATTTGACTAGGGATGGAGGAGCTGGTGTCAGCGTGCGTGGAGGACTTGCCGGCAGGGGGAAGGTGTGAGCCAGGGGCCCGCTGGTGTCTGCTCAGTGGGAAGGCCGCTGGGAAGTCACACGGTCAGGGTCAGGGAGGCCCTTCTCCAGGATGGTTTTGGAGTGGGCAGGGCTCACGGAGAAAGGCCAGCTAGGGAAAAACAGGAGCGAAAAGAGAGACAAGGGACCTGCTGGTCTCTTCCAGAGCTGGGCTAGCCCAGCCATGCAGCTGCTGGAACAGAGTGATGGGAGGTGACCCTGGGCCTTTTAGGCAGCTGGCCTGCCACCACCATGAGGGGGAGCCCTGCTCAGGGGTGCTGCATTTCCGTGCCCAGCCTTGGTGTGAATTCACGACAGATTTTGGCCTTGCAGGGAACAGCAGTGTGCTGCTCTGCCAGGAAGCACACTGGCTCTGCCTAGGGTATTTTGCTGGGTCTGGCTGTGCATTTATATGTCTGCCCACTGTGACCATTAATCTGGATTTGTCAGCTTCATTGTGTTAAGAATCACCTGGCAGATCCCTGGGTGTGTCTGAGTGTGTCCCGCAGGCGTGCCCTTGGGGGCCGTGTGTGTGCCCTCACCCACTCCTCTCTGGCCCCATTCCCCTGCCCTGTTGCCAGAGCATCAGAATTTCACTGCACTGCACCCTCCTGCCGTGACGCTCTGCCTTGGAGCTGGCTGACATAGCCCGAATCCCTGAAACCGTGAGCCAAATGAAACTGCTCCTTCTATCAACTGAGGGTACCAGGCATTATGTCTCAGAGACAAGAAGATCGACCAATACCCCCACCTGCTCACCCACCACCTGTGGGGTCCAAGGAGGAGGCGCTGGCCTTCACCACCAGCACTGAGTTGCAGGTATCATTTGCCAGGTGTAATGAGCTCGGGGCTTTGCGGGTGCCCAGATCTGTGTGGGCACAGTGTGGCAGAGCAAAGTTGCTCAGTGTGGTGCTCAGGCTGAGAAGCAGAGCGGGGGAATAGACTATCTCGTTGGATACAATCCCTGGCCCTCTTGGGTAGAACGGGTTAGGAGAGAGACCAGGTCCTGTCTGCCACTGCTGGCTAGCCCAGGACGACTCATGTGGGCTCTACAAGCCCTCAACTTCTCATGGGCACGTGTGGCTGGGGTGGCAGCTACTGGACAGGTATCATGCCCTGCCCTGTAGGACTCCTACCTCGGTCCAGCCTCTGCCTGCGGGCGTGGGTCCTGGCTCCCCTAAGGGACGATGGGGATAAGCCACAAGCCCACTTGCTGTCTACTGCAGTGGGATTGGAGAGGTGCACACCCAGCTCCTAGTGTCCGCTTGGTGGCTGGTATAGCTTGACTTTTGAACACTTTCCCCTTAGCCCTGGGAATCACAGGGCTCCCTGCCCTCTGTCGCCAAAAGCGGGAGCCACCTGGGAAAAGCCAGACTCTCAAAGGCGAATGGCTCTGTGGTCTTCTAAAGCTACGCAGGCGAGTTTTGGGGTCTGGGGAATCTCATCTCCATCTTTTGCATCGTCCAGTGACTCTTCAAGAAACTGGTGTGTAGCTGGTGTGACCAGTGAATCCTCCTTCTCGGAAACCACACCCAGTAACACCCGCCCCTCCAAGTGTCCTCTAGCCCCTGTACACCAGGCTGGCTTGTTGGCTCTCTGCTTTTGCTGGTGGCATACCACGCTTTATGTAAGGACAGCTTGAATGGAGGGAATGCACGTGAGATGCACACAAGATGCACTTAGAAAATGCACCTCAAGATCAGGAGTGAAACATGAGGAATCATGGTGGTGGTAGCAGCCAGTGGTACCGAGCAAGCAGGTTTTCCTAATGTTAACTTGGCAGATCGCAGTGTTTTGGGATGGCCGTTAGGAATGCCTTTCCCTCGTAAAAGGCACGGGGGCTTTAAAAAAGTATGCCAGACTTTACAGAGACCATTTTGGATAAAGCCCAGGAGAAGTTGTGAATTAGTTTCTGGAATACTGGGGCAAGAAAAGTGCCGCTGGAACCCCACACAGTTTACAATATTTAGGGGAAATATTCACTACGGGGTTCTAGCTAAGCGTGGGGAGAGTCCTTGTTTCTGTTGTTGTGCTGCATTGCATTTTGTAGCTGTTGTTCCCCCTGCATCTACGACCTGCAGCACAGACTAAGGAGACCCAGAACCAACCGGGGTTTTTGTGCCACTGCTGCACAGTGGGAGAGTTCTGTGCTCCGAATTCCAGGGTGACACAGGGCTCTAGAGGTGGGTGGCTCTGAGAGGAGGGCGCCGTGGGTCCCAGACCTCTGGCCCACTTCCAAAGCTTCTGCTTTCTCAGATGTAAAGTGCTACAGGAAGCTGTTTGCAAGTCACATCAGAGAAAGGGCAGTTGAGTTTTTCTTTACACACAGGCGGAGGGAGTGGCGTCGGAAGAGGCAGGGGGAGCCTACGCCGTGAGTGGGACTTGGTTTGTGGCAGTTGGTTGCGCCAGTCACCTCACCCTGGCGCTGTGTGGGTGTGACAGTGCCCCTGGCTTCAAACGCAGCAGCAAGACAGTGCTCCGTCGCTGCTCTCCTTGGGGGCTCCCAGCCTGGCATAGCTTGTCCCCTCTTCTCACGGCTTCTCCCTCTGTGAAGTGTTGTTTATTTCTTAATGAACCCAAGGAAAATTTAGAGAACCCCAGTCCCGAATCCAGGGAGGGGGACTCCCTCTCTGATGGGTCCTGGGGTGACTCCTCAGGGTTCTGCACTCCAGGCTCCCAGGCTCTGCTGGTCCTGTCCCTCGCAGTCTTAACTCCCCCACTTCCTGCGGCCTCATGGTTTGTACCCGGGATGCCCAGCGAGCCGTCCACTGCAGTGGGAGTTAAATTCCAGCATGTGACTTTGGGAAAGACACCAGCATGCCGACCACCGCTTTGCCCTGGTGACGGGCTCTCGTGCCTGGCAGGTTCCCATATACACTCTGGCTTCATTCTTTGTGTCTGTGAATCCGTACCAGAAGTGTGAAAGGAGCTGTGGGCTTTACTGATTTTCACAGCGAAGGAAGAGAAAGTGGCTGGTGTTGGGATCAGTTGCCCAGGGCTGGCTTCATGGCTGGGGTCTGAACAGCCCTCATTCCTGGGTGCCTCTCCCTGCGGACTGTGGTCCCAACAAGACCCAGGGAGGGAGAGATTGTGCTCTCCTCCTAGGGTGCACGACCAGTTGGGGAACACGGCTGGGAGGTCCTGCTTCTCTGTGGATCCCAAGCCGCCTACCACGGTGTTGACTGCTGGTCCTTTCTGACTATTGTCTGCAGTGGGGTGTGAGGCTCTGGCTGTGCCCAGCCAGGGTAGGCTGAGGAAATGTGACCATGGGTGGGAACAAGGGCAGCACTTTGGAGCCCATACGTGCTTCCAAGAAGGACACCCTTGCCACGGGCAGGGTGATCCCTTGTTTGGCGCCAGTTGGAGAGTTGGTGCCTGCCAAGATTTTGAAACTTACCAAGAGGAAATGGGGTAGTAGAGAGAGAGAGAGAGAGAGAGAGAGAGAGAGAGAGAGAGAGAGAGTGTGTGTGTGTGTGATATACATGAAACTGAACCTTTTGCACTGAGCTCTACCTCCCTCTCCTTTTAAAAATTGTGAGACAGGGTCTCACTAAGTCCTAAATTGTTCAGATTAGGTTTGAACTTGTGATCCTCCTGCCTCAGCCTCCCGGTATGCTGGGACTCCAGTCCTACGCCACCATGCCCAGTGGTATCTTGCCCTCAGGATGCCTGCCTGGTTCTCAGGCACATCAGAAGGTTTCCAGGCACCTTCTCTGTGTGGACTGGTTCCTGGTCTGAGTACTGAGGAGGCACATGAATTCCATCCCACACAGGGCTCAGTTTCTAGTAAACTGCCCTGCAGATTGAGATGCCAGTGGCCTCCCGGGATCTATTTGGAGCTGGGCTTTGGTGAGGAGCACCCCGCCCCCAACACCAGCCGCTGCATTCTCCCCAAGGGGCACACCTTGGTGTCACCCTCTCCATCTCTCACCTTCCCTCCTTGCTGGCTCCTTTATGCTCCTGTCACACCTGCACAGCTCTCTGGAGGTCCTGCTGTCCCCTCCCGACTGTGTCCTGACACTCCTCACACAGCGGGGACTCCAAACTGGCTGTGAGTGTTGGATGCCGGGAAGGCAAGCCCGGGTTTCCTGGATTTCACCTTCCCCTCTGTACTGAGCGAGTTGTCAGCTCTTCGCTGTCTGGACCAGTCTTGGGCAGAGATGGCCTCTTGGGGAAGTTGCTGATGAACTGGAGCTTTGTGAGAAGTTGGAAAAGGCAAAGCCTCCAGCTAGAGCCAGCGTTCTAGCTGGCTGTGGCACGCTCACTCTGTCACTTGGCCCTGTGAGGGTCATCTGACCTGGCATACATGGCCTTCCCAGGCCAGGGGACAGGTGCGCTCCAGGGCTGATTGCGGGGCTCTGGGCTCAGACCCTAAGCTGAGGTTTGCATCTTCCTCTTTCCAAGCGGTGACACTTGGGGACAGACCTGCCCTGCAGCTCTTGGGCTCAGGCAGTGCAACCCAGCTGGCGGTGGGAGAGCAGGCCACCAGGGAATAGCTGGGAAGCTGGTCTGGGCCTCAGGCCCACCTCCTCCCAGGCCAGGATGTGGCGTGGGACTCAGGCCGGTGGAGGTTCCCACCACTCAGCCCCTGCTCCCTACTGCTTCAGGCCCTGCGGCAGTCTCCCTTCATCTCCTTGCTGGAAGGAGGAGTAACTCTCCCTGCCTGGGTCAAGACCACATCAGAGCCAAGGCTGCTTGGCTGACACATACCTCTGACGCCCATCCTCTGCCTGGACAGCTCCCAGGGCCCTGGAGCCCCCGCTTGCCTTGATTTGGGGGAAGGGAAACCTGGAGTTATGCGTTCTAGGCTGGCCTGGGTCAGCCAGTGCGGTCCCTCCCATTAGCCTAGAGCTATTGAGGGCACGTTCGCCAGTGCTACTTCCTGTAAACCTCTCGGTATGGTGGGGGTAGAGGCATCAACCCCATTTTCTAGATGAGTAAATTGGGACTCATGGAAAACAGCTTGGCTGAGTTGATCCAGTTGGTAAGTTGAGCTTTGTACATTTGTTCTGTAGTATCAGGACTGATGGTGAGCTGGCAGGAATTCTAGTCACTGCGATGAATGCCAGGCATGACTGTCCCATGGGCTTTGCGTCCTGGAGAGAGAGAGAGAGAGAGAGAGAGAGAGAGAGAGAGATGACAAATACACAAAATACCCAGCGTCTGCAGTGGGTGCAGAAGGATCTGGGTGGAAAATGAACAGAGGGGAGGTGGAGGTAGACAAAGCCACAGAGGGGCTGCCATCTGTGTTGGGGACCTACAGAAGGCCTGACGGAGAGGAGAGGGCTGTGCCCTCAGCTACCTTCGGTGTCCCCTAGGTGTCCGGCATCCCCTTTTCATGGGGCACATTATACTCACTAAGTCAGTCTCCATGAATACTTTGTGGGGCAGATTGCTATTAGCAAGCTCATTCTCAGATGGGGAAACCGAGGCACAAGAAGTCAAAGAACTTGCCAAACTTGACACCAGGCAGGGACTTGGAAGTGGGTAAGGACAGTGCCTGATTCTGGGCTCCTCACTGTGCCTCTTGCCAGAGTGGCTGGGAGGTGAAGGGGTGCACGGGACCCCACACAGCAGGCCAGGTCCCCACGCTGTGGGGCAGAGGGGCTGACAGGAGAGGTAGGTCCCGCCCCTTCCCCAGCCAGGGCTCAGATCTGAGACCAAGCGGCCTATTTCTCTTATCCTGGCCTCTGCTCCTCCTGTGAGTCTGAGCCTGTCAGTCATGATGACTGATGCTGTCAGAACAGCTGCTGTTTATTGAAGGCTGAATGAAACAGTGAAAACGAAGATGTCACACTCACCACGCCCATGAAAGGAGCCCCTTCCTGTCGTGGGTAGCTTGCCTCAGGAGCCTTAACTTGGCGATGAAGGGATTTTAGATTCTGATGGATGACAGTCGGCATGGACGGAGGTCTCATTGAGCCACGGCGTAGGCCCCTGTGAGGGCGTCCCCCGCGTCCCTGCTACCATGTGGTGGGATTCCCAGCAGGCAGCGCAGGGCCTAGTGTACCCAGCCTCTGCCCATCTCCCTTGAGGTATCTTATTCTCCTTGCTTGGGCTCCTGCTGAGACACGTGAGTGGCACTCAGTCAGGTGCGGTCTAGGCTTCTCAATGTGCGTCCGACACCCACTGCTCAGGCTCAGGGCTCTGTGGGGATGCCATGGTTTGTGTCTAGTTTTCTCCCCAAAGCCTCATGCAGTCATGGGGCGGGAACTTCTAGAGTTTGAGATTAACTCATGATCCACTGGGATTATGGTTCTCAGGAGTGCTGGGATTTTGGGTGTGAGTACTACCCCCAGCCTGGGGCAGATAGTCTGGATGCAGCTCAAGGGAGACAGACTTGCTCTCTGCAGCCATTGTTGCTGCTGCTCCTTTAGCTTGCTCTTTGCTGCCTCCATGAAAGGCTGCCCTCAGCCATGAGCCGCTCTGCCTCAGAGCCAGCCAAGTATGGATGGAAACCTCCAGTAACTGTGAGCTAAATAACCCTTCCTTCCTTCATTTTGTGTGTATTTGTCCCAGCAATGAGAGAAGAGTAACTGTGATTGGACATCCATGTCTCTGGGGAGGGCTCACCTGTCCAGCTGCTGCACAGGGAAGCGAGGATGGAGCTTCCTTAGCTGCTTCAGCCAGCTCCAGGCTGAGCCTGGGGCTCCAGGGCCTGGTTGCTCTTATGGGCATTCCATTTTCCAGCCTGTGTCCCACTTCTCATTCTCCATATTATTGGGTCATTCCTAATGACACCACAGTGGCCTCGCCTTGGAGGGAGAGAGGCATGAAATCCTGGCTTTCCCACCCAGACACGGGAAGTTTGCCTCCACCTTTTACAGTCTGGAGAAAACTCCCTGACTGACCCCTTCTGCACCATCTCTTGTACAATGAATCCCCTCTTTCTTCGGGGACCCATCTGTCTTCTTTTCCCAGAGAAAATAAGGTCCTGGGCAATTGCAGTGATTAAAAGGTACAGGAAGAGAAAGGACAGGGGAAAAAATAATAATCGTTTGGATTTCCCAGGGACAAGTATGCTGGGAAATATTTTAAATATTTTCCTTAGGAAATCCGCTATCTGAAGTCACGTAGGCTCCTGAGCTCATGCCCATCCCTCGCTTGGCATGGCGGTCTTCTCTTCTACCCTTGCTGTCCACTTTGTATCAAGGAATCAGCCAGGTGACCTTCCCAAGGCCTAGCAGCTAGTCAGTGGTGGAGCAAGGTTTGAACCTGAGAATTCTACATTCTCGCCCTCATTGTATTCTTGTAGTTTATATTATTTATTTATTTATTTTTACTGGCTCCGAGGGCATAATCTTAGGTGAAGTCCTGGGTGAAGCCCCTATAACGGGCACTTGGTGACAGCAGATGGGCCCCTGTGAGGAGTCTGTGCAATCCCCAGAGAAAGGTCCAGGGACTTCCAGTGGCACAGCCATGTAAGGGCACTGGTGTGTGCTGTCGCGGGAAATCTACCTCTGACCTCGTCTTTAGATCCACTCCCACCCATGTCTGTGGGCATGATTAAAAGGTAGGCGGGGTGCTCACAGTATAAAAAAAAAAATGCATTACGGTGAAAGACACGTTGCTGTGAGTGCCCCTCAGTGTCTTCCCCTCAGTGGAGCCAGCCCCGGGCTCCCATCCTCCTTGCCCCCTTCTGGAGCAGCTCTGGGATCCTCTTTCTTGAGCACCTTTCGTTGTGCTGCCCTGGCTGCCTGGATGTCCCGAGCCAGTTCAAAACCATCCCCTTGCCTGGTGACCTTGAGCTCAGGTGGCGCCCAGCAGCCGCTGGGATCACAGCTCGTGAAGATGCTCGTGACAGAGGCCTTCCCCAGAGAGTGGCAGGAAGGGTCGGTTGAGGGTGTCCAAACCAAGGGGGAGGGTTCTGAGGGAGATTCATGGCAACGCATGCTTTACTGTAGCAAAGTTTTAAATTTATTAAACACAACACCATATTTTGGGATGAGCCGCGTGTGTGAATGCTGACTGACACCTTTCTTTGACCATCTGTCGGCCACTATGAGTTTAATTACCTGCGTGGGCGATCTGCCAGGCAGGAGCGTGGTGTGCAAATGGCTCCCGACCCTGCCTCCGTGGCCCCCTCTGTTGGACTCCAGTCTCTACCCTCCCGTGTCTTCGTAGCTGCTGTCCAGCTTAGCGAGGATGTGGGCAGCGTGGCAAGCTCAGCTCTGGACTCTGGCTGCACTAGAGTTGAAAGGGGCCGCCCAGGTGACCCAGTGGACGCAGTAGGGGGATGAAGTGCTGCTGTATGTGTTTACTTTTCCTTCCACAATGAGCATCATGCTACCCGTGTTAGAACATCAGCCAAGCAGGGAAACCTCTGGCCTCAGCCGTGCCTGTTCATGTGCCTATGAATGTGGGTTTCTTTCTTCCAGAGCAGCATAGGCCTGGGCATCTGAGAGGCAGGCGTGGGTGGGAGGGTGAGGACAGGGTTTGTAAGATGTCATGAAAGTGGCCTTGGCATGCCAGGGATGGAGTCGATACCCAGGCTCAACCCCACACTTCTACTTCTGTAATCCAGGGCGCCTGTGTTACCTGCTTGAGGAACTCATCCCTGAGGTCCTCTTGGGGGACAGCCAGCTGTGTTGGATGCTGTCTGCTCTGTCCCCAGGAAGCCTTTCTCCTGTCACTGAGTGCTGCCTCCCTTAATGTCGGACTGTCTGCTCGTGTGCCCCACTCTCCTGCCATCGGTGGAGCTCTAGGTCCTCAGTAAGGTCTCTCCTCTCCTTCTCCCTCTCCAGGGCTGCCTGGTGCAAGATATCTATGCAGGCCAAGATAGCTGGCAGGGTCCATGCAGTGCCTGAGGTTGGCATCCCCTTGGGGCCTAACAAACCTCTAAAGCCCCCCAGGAAGAGTAGCAGGCAGTCCTGCAGTGCAGTATGTGTGCCGGAAACTGTTTTCCTTTGGGGATTTTCTGTGCGCAAGAGAGGATGTAATGGATCCAAGCCCCTGTCATGCCTGCATGCATACCCAGTGAAACACTGGAAGTAAAAATTGTTTTGGTGAAAGTAAGCAAGCAGGCAGGCAGGCAGGCAGGCAGGCAGGCAGGCAAGCAGGCAGGCAAGCAAGCAGAAGACTCAGCTGCTTTGAGCCAGTGGCTGGGCTCTCTGCTCATGTTAGAAAATTTCAGAGCATGAGAAGGCCCTGCACCTGACTCCAAATTTGGAGCTTTCTTCCATACCTGCGGGGGTAAAAGGCTGTGCACACTGGGATCCCAGGGTGTCCCTCGTGCCTGGTCACGGGTCAGGTGCTCAGTGACCACTTGTGGACTGGTGGATGGATGAACTTGTGGAAGGAGGGCCTCTTGCAATCCTATGAGGTTCGCCAACTCCAGGGATAAGCCCTGACCTAGCTATGGAGAGGCCAGGCCGTGGCTTGGCAGACATGGCAGGGAGCACTTGGGGCTGGGTGGTGCGGGGCCTCCAGGTGTCCCTCATCGCGTGGTGTGGGGAGTTTTGACTTCGATCTCTTTGGGGGAGGGGTTCCCGAGGTGACGGTGTCAAGTCACACAGCCATGGGGGCCTTCAGAGGGGTCCTCTTTTATCTTGCTTCTCCTCCAGCACTTAGAACTGGAGACATTGCTCGGATTCCTGGAGTCCCTGGGGCTGGGCTGGGGGTGGAGGGCAGTTCTAGCAGTGCTTGAAGTATGGGGCAGCTAGAGGAAGGAGGAGATGGGGGAGGTGGGTAAGTCATCAGGCCATAGAGAAAGAAGCTGGCTTCCGGGTGACAGCATCCTAGCCCTTCTGCTGGCCTCGCTGCCCCGACCTCTGCTCACAGCCTGCTGCACCCTTGAGACATGCTGTATTTTTTCTTTGGTGCTCTCTCTACTTTCTCCTGCATCCAGAACCAAGCACCCTGCTGCCAGCCTTCTCAAAGAGCCCGTCCCTAACCATCAGGATTACTAATACCTGCAGTTTATCCACGTTCCTCCTGGGGGCCAGGTACCAGCCTCCAAGGTCAGGAGTCTTCAATCCACAAGATACACATGATGCTGTGGCCACTGTGATCCCTGTGTGACACCAGACAAAGCTGATCCTGCGAGGCATGGCAAACTGGATAAGGCCATGCTGTCAGTGGTGGCCAAGCTTTGCCCGGAGCTGGGCATAGCTCGTTAGAAGCGCAGCTCCTCAGCTCTTGCAGCCATCCAGTCTTCTCTGGGCTTCTGAGCCACAACTGAGTTTGAGAATCATTCATTTCGCTGGTTTGGGTCCAGTCTGGCTGACAACTTCCCAGTCCACCCTAACTTTGTTTTTTTTGTTTTTTTTTTTGTCTTTTTCTATTTTTTTTTGGTGCAGGGTCTCACTATGCATGCAGCCCACATTCATAGTGATCTTCCTGCTTTTTGCCTCCCATGTGCTGGGATGACAGGCGCGCACCACCGCGCCCGGATTGCATTGCCGGCTCAGTGCACCCGAAGGCGGGGCCGACGCGGCTGGGGGAACCAAGGATCGAACACTGGTCCCTGCGCTTATCTAAGCAAGCGCTTAGTCCGCTGAGCTATACCGCCGGCCCCCACCCTAACTTTGGACAAAGCTTGCTTGTTGCCTGCCATTACTCATTCTTACGCTTTTGTTTACCAGCTCTGAGCACAGGGCAAGATTCTCAAGTTGCCTGAGCAGCTAGTTGATTCCCTGATTGCAAAATAGGAGAAACCCAGCCCTTCTCCGGACTTCCCTGTTGCCAAGAGAGGATCCTCCTTGCTGCCCTATCTTGGCACCATCAGCTGAGAATGCACAGCTCTCTCTCTGCACCGAGTCAGCCTGTCTGGGGGTGGCGCAAAAATGTGCATTGAGGTGGGGAATTCTGGCTGTGCAGCCTGACTTCTCCCTCCCGTTGCTTCCTCAAGGGAAGAGGCATCTGACCCGGGACTCTGGGAGAAGCCCTGTGCTGGCCTGCCAGCTCCTCCTCTGCTCCCTCGCATCTGCCGCCTGCAGGGTGGGTGTGTCTGGCCAGCTCTGGGTGACGGGGGTCAGGAGTCTGCTGCACCTGGGGGATGTCCACTGACACCCGCTTGTGCCAGCAACTGGGTGTGTGAGAGTTGGTCTTTCGCACGAGTGGGTTATTAGAACACCCACTGGCTGGAAATCTAAAGCAACGGGCTTGCAACTACTTTCTCAGAGACACGGCTGTGATCTGGGCTCTATCTGCTGCTTGCATCTGTCTCTCCTCTGGCCCAGCTGCAGTCCGGGTTTACAAGGGAAGATTTAATACAGGACACATAATTTATATGATTATTTTATAGTACTCAACCAAAGCATGGAATGCAAAAGAGGGTATGAGATCTGTCCACACACTAGAGACCCAAAGAATCCAACTGAGGGCCGGATCTCAAGGCAATGTGCTAAGTGAATCCAGCTGAAGACCTAGAGCCCATAGCGATGTCCTCCATAAGTCCAGCTGGAGGCTAGAGCCCGTGGCAATGTCTCATGCAAGACTGTATCAAGGATCTGCCCTGGGAAGGCCCCAAGGTCAGTAGTGGAAACTAGAAAGTCTGCTAGCGGGCTGAGGGATCTGCACGGGAGCCAGAAAATGATCCTCAGGCTGAGCTCCCCCAAAGACAACAGCCATCCCCAGAAACGGCAAGGTTCCAATCTTCTCTAATGATGAGAACAGCCCAGCTCACTGCAGGGAAGCCAGCGCGACAGGCTCCTCCGGGAGAATCGACAGCACATCCCATCTTTCCCTCTGTTCTCCCTCTGTGCTATAGCACCAGTCCTGAGGCGGGCCTTCCACACCCAGCGCTGCAAGGACTCAGTTCGGCTGGGTGTTCAAGTCCACCAGGAGTTAATCTCCCACAGCCCCTGATCCTGAGCAAGAAAGGGAAGATCTATGTCTGGGTCCCACAAACACCCGCCACACCTACTGCACAGAGTTGAATGTGAGCCGGTGTGTTTCAGGCCAGCCACGTAGTAGTCCCTGGTTGGTGAACTGGGGGACTGAATTTAAAATTGGGCAGCTCTGATCAGCTCCCTAGGAGCCTGACCTCTGCACCACAGCCTGTCCCACCAGCTCGGGCCTCTCTGTGAGCTCCTTTGTCACCATCGACTGCAAGTCTTAAATGTAGCACATTGACTCCCCACAGCTCCTGAAAACAAGGGAAGGCTCAGACTTGTGAGTGAGGCTCAGCTGCCTTCAGCATGGCTTTCCCTGGTCTGGGCAACCTCTTGGGTTCTGCTTGTAGAGGTGTTAAACAGATAGCACAATGACAGTGACTGTTACAGCTCACATCCATACATTCCTCATAGGATCCAAGGCCCGGGTGTTTGATCATAGGACCTTTGGAAGGCGATTAGAATACAGAGGCCTTGCTGTTGGGTGGGTGCTGGTTGGAAGAGGAGGTGGATCGCTGTGGGCAGAACCCAGGGAGGTTCTGTCTCACTCCCTCGGGTCCTCCTGCTTCCTGTCCACCATGCCCCGAGCAGCTTTCTCTGCCAAGCCCCTCTGCCATGCCATCCCACTCTGGAGCTAGCTGATGATGGAATGAACCTTCTACACACTATGCACCAAAGCAAACCTTTCCTCCATTAAATTGTGGGTGTGGAGTATTGTGTGTCAGTAACCATGATAAGGGCGAAGACACGCTTTGGTACCTGAAATGTTGGGTGCCATTGCTGTGATGCCATCTGCCCTTGTGGCTCAGGAGCTTTTGGAACTGATTTCGTGGGAGGAGTTTTGAAAAGGTTTGGGGATGCCTGCTAGAGAAACCCTAAGGTTGGTGGGAAATCCTGGCCGGATCTCAGCAGATAAGAATGGTGACGGTAGCATAGCTGGGAAAGACTAGGCTTGGAGGAGTTCAGTTGTGAACAAGGATTCGGTTGTTAGGATTGCAGGGTGCACTGTCATGCCTGGCTTGTTTTGCTTTGTTTGTTTTGGTAGTGGATTTTTTTTCTGTTCTTGTTTTGTTTTGTTGCCACCTCTGAATGGAAATATGGCCTACAGATTGGAAAAGAAGGGTTTTAGAGGGATCCTAGTCTGAAAAAAAAGACAGAAGGGTTTGTTGTTTGTTGTTGTTGCTTTTTAGAAGTAATTGGTGAGGAAGAAAGGGAGACACTCAGGGCCTGAGCCTTGGCTGAATATGGGCACATCTGCTCAGGGCCAGGCTGTGCCGGGAACCAAGGCTCCTATTGAATTAGCAAGGTCCTGATGCAAGAAGGTCACAGCCCAGGGAGAGATGGTAATTCAGGAAGGGGCAGATCAGCTTGGGGTTTGCTCATGGGAGAAACAGGGATGTCTGGGAGAAGGAACACAGGAAAGGCTTCCGGCAGGAAGTGCAGCCCTGTGGGTGTCCTTGGAATGGAGGTGGGGTTGAGCTCCATGAAGAGAAGGGGGAGACAGAATCCATGGAGAGCCTGGGGACAGGTGGCTAGGACTGCACGTGCTGGAGAAATGAGCACAGGGCTTGTGGAGGGTGGCAGGTCAGAGAGGAGAAAGCACTGAGAAGGGGCCCTCTGTGGACAAGAGGCGTGGGCAGAGCCTGCAGAGGTTGACCAGGTGAGGAAAAGGAGCCTCTACAGCCCTGCTTTTGGGGCTTGGGGGCAGCCAGGGTTCCGAGAAGAAATCCCAGCTTCTGGAGTCTGAAGCTCAGCAGCCAGACTCTCATTTCCCTGCGGGAACCATCCCGTTGCCAGAGGCTCAGAGCAGAGGTGAGGGATGGGTTGGGGGAGGCAGTATTTGTGGCTTTTGTGTGCAAGATGCCCCTTTGTTGGCAAGGAAAAGGTGATGGATGCCATTATAAGCAAGAATGAAGCAAACAAGTGCAAATGCCCTGCACTTGTCTGGAAATCCCAAGGTCTGACTTGACCTGTGAGTTTCCAAAGGAGCGTTCCTTTGGTCTGGCCGAGTGTCACTTGAGACAAGGCTTAAGGGTGTTGCCCAAGGTCTGGACACCTTTTGCCCCTGGCTGATTCCAGAGAGGGGAGAAAGGGCCCCGGTGTTCCTGGTCTGCAGGAAGCCTTATTTCTGAGGCGTGAAGCCCTTCTCCCTCTTACACACTGCCTGTAGTGATCACTTGGGGAGAATTTTCTGAGGATTGGAGACCAGCCACGTCCATGGCACAGAGCTAGTAGCTTTTTGAGGTCCAGAGTCTAGGTGGGCCACAGCTTCATTGGTATATAAAAAAATGTAAACCAGAAAATAAATGCACTGAGGTGTGCCATGTAGTAGTGGCATATAATGAAGTTCAGAGAGTGTTGTGAGAGTTTGAAGGAATTACGGTGGATCGGAGTGGTTAGGAAGGCTGCCCAGAGAGGGTAAAGTGTTCTCTGGAAGGAGGTGATAAAGGGGGACATGAGGCTGGATAATGGTGCTGAGAATCATACAGAGCTCGGCTAGTCTCCCACCTATAGTGTTTAGTTGCAGGATGAAGAACCTACCCTCTTTGTGTAAGCTGAGTCTAATGTCACTGGCTCGATGGTGTGACTTGTCATTGACAGGGTCAGGATTTAGACAGCAATTCATTTATGCATCAGCTCTTAGCAAGTTCCTGAGGCGAATGTGCAGAGATCCCCATGGAGAGCTGGGGATCAAAACAGCTGCATCCGTGCCCTCTAGGAATTCTGGTCCTGTGGGCAATGGGACATTGAGGGGGAAGGGACAGAGGAGGGGGCGGCCTGGCCTGGTAGTGACTGAACAGCAGATCAAGGCCGTGTGGGCAGGAAGCCGCCCAGATTAAAGTAACTTGTCTGGGTTCATTCCTAACCATTCGGGGACTGTGGGTAACATTTTTGGAAACACAGGGAGTGGCTGGCCGGACTGCACTTCCTGGCAAAGGCTGTCTGGGCTGGCTTCTGTAGAGATGGGCAGGACCAGCTGCAGGACCTGCAGGGCTGAGCGCAAGGAGAAGTGCCGAGCTCCTTGAGTAGAACTGTGTAAAAGCTTCCGGACAGGGCTGGCAGTGTATTAAACTGCCCAGGGGCACCACTGTGCATGCCCAGCCTGCACCCCGGGAGGCTGCCTGAGGATGGAACGACCTGGACCTGCCCGGGCCTGTGTGTGGTGAGATGCTGGGGGGAAGGCTTCTCCCTGCAGGTGCCGAGTCTGCGCGAGGAGCTGGGATGGGCAGACAGGGGCAGGGCTCGGGCTGAGGTGCCCACTGTGCACAGCCCTCAGGGCGGGAAGGCTGTATCCGAGCTCTGGAATCCATCAGGTGGAGCTTCATGGTTTGATGAGCTCTGCTACCTCGAGCCAGTTCCCACCTTTGCTGAGCCTTAATTTCCCTATATATGAAAATGCGCAGCACAGTGCTATGCTTGCCATAATGGATGGTGCCCAAGTCAGAGCCCGACCTAACTATTCCTAAACCTTAGCATCTTTCTTTCTAGAAATGTGTTAGTTTTTTAAGAGTGGCCTGGTTGGGATAGTTTGGGATACCTTCTTGTCAGTTCAAGTGTTTTCCATCGTAGGCTTGTTGGAGAAGCAGCTGAAGTACATCCCCTACTTTGGATTAGCAGAGCAGGGAGAGGGTGCACCTGGCTGTGATACACACCTGAGAGAAGTCCAGGCACGTCTGCTGGCCGTACGCTCACGCGCATACGCCCGCACACCCGCACGCACACACATGTGCTCCACAACTGAATCAGAACTGGATTGGAATTCCCATTCCTACGTTAGAGAAATCCTCCGTAACTCGGCATCGTCTGCTGGGCTTGAGCCTCAGGGACCTCGTGGGTCCCCAGTGGTGGCCTCCCTGGGTTGCCATGAGAGGAAATGACATCTGACTGTGTGAGCACTGGTCCCTGGCCTGTAGCCACCAGAGCGTCCTCTGAACGGTTCCTGCTGCGGGCCACAGTGTGGTTCATGGGAAACTGAAGCAAGGACACTGCGTTCCCACTAACATTTCCCAAATGTCAGGCTTGGACGACACCTTTATCAACGAGGAAGCCTGATTCGAGGTTGGCTCGGGGCCTGCTTTTCAGAAGTATTAGCTGTTTCCTCAGCTCATGTAATTGGGAAGCTGTCTGTTTGCTTAGAGCCTGGTAACCCTGTATGTTTGCTTCCTGGACATGACATTGTGTACACAGGCCACACGTGCACACACAGTATACCACACATACCAACCCATTGCAACACCCAGTCCGTGTTCCTCCAGATGCCCATTTCTGAAAACCCCATTTCTGGCTGCCTTTCTCCACCCCGTCCGCCATCTTGTTTGCTTGTCACAGATTTCCTGAACTGTTAGCCCAGATGTGAGTCCTGTTCTTAACCCAGGGGAGCAGGCTGCTGTCAGTTCAACCCTACAGCCAGAGAGCCCTGGAGCCAGACCGTGGCTGTGGGTGGCCCTTGGGCTTCTCCCCACTCCTCGCTCAGCCCCAGGGGGCCCTGCTCTTGACCACCAGGCCTTGGACCTCAGCTCCTGCCGTGAGCACCCTGGGCCAGGACAGGGGAGGCATCTGAGGGTGAGTGACCTGCCCAGTGCTGTGCTGGCCACTTGATGCCTTATCTGAGGCTCAGAGTGGCTCCGGGAGGTGGCCTCTGTTACCCTTTGTGTCCTGGAGGGAACAAGCCCCACAACAGCAAGTGAGGTCGCCACAGCCCAAGTGTGGACATCTTTGCCTCCTGGAGCCTCCTCTTGGGCTTCGGGTTCTCCCCCAGGATCTACGGTGTAGCTTCTTACGGTTTCCTAGTGAGTATCCAGCTGCAGCGGCTTTGTCCTCGGGAGCTTGATACTGTAAGGCCATGAAGAGAACTCTTTTTTAGCATCTGTACTGAGGCATAATTGTCAGTATACTTCACATGGTTGGAGCCATGTGACACTTTTGACATGTGCATATTCCTGACCCCATCACCACAGCCAACACAGTGACCATGTCCATCATCCCCCAAATCCCCTGTCCTGTCTCAGCATCCAGTCAGTGGCCCCGCTGCCCTCCACCTCCTGTGCAGGCAGCCACTGCTCTGCTCCTACGTGTAGTGGTCTAGACCGCACTGTCGAGAACCTTAGGTAGACAGAGTCACATGGCATATACTCTTCTCCCTCTGGCTTCTTTCTTTCAGGCTAGTTCTTTCAAGGTTCCTCCAGGGGTGTCTGGAGTAGTAGTTCCTTTCTGTGCCTTGATAAATCCTAGTCTCCCGTGTTTGTGGCTTACCTGTTGATAGGCAGATACGCCGTTTCCCATCTGGAGCGATTTATCACATCTAATGGTGCTATAAGCATTCAGGAAGCTTGTCCGCGTGGGGAAATACCTACGAGCAGGAGGGCAGGGTCATTTGTAGGAATGTGTTTGACTCCTGGAGAAAAGGCCAGACTTTCCATAACCATTTCACAGTTCTACCTGCAGCAGAGTAGGAGAGCTCCAGCTCTTCCCTGTCCTCTCTACTTAGGATGTAGATTGAATTTTGATGATCACTTCTCCAAGGTGAAGCTGGTGGCTTTCAGCCTGCACCAGGAGCCCTTGAGGGATCTGAGCCAGGTAAGGGGGAGTCAGGCTTCCCCCAGAAACACAGCTCAAATTGTTGCAAGAAGTTGGGCAGGAAGTGCAGGGGTTGGGTGTGAGGGAGGGGGGGCTCACCGTGGGGTGCAGCAGGAGGTTGGTGTTGGAGGTTGGTGTTGGCAGGGCGCTGGATCAGGTCTGGAGCTTGATATTTGGAAATGAAACAAATGTATCCTAGGCATTGTGGAAGAAAACCAGGAAAGAATAATGAAAAGGATGGGGCATGAGATCAGAGAGAAAGAACAGTGAAGGAGGACCCTGAACCTGGAGACCAGCTCTGTGAGGTCAGGAGCTGGGTCTGATTAATTTATCCTTTCATACTTGGCTGTAAGGTCAGTGCAAGGCAGAGAGTTAAGTGCTCGGAAAAAGCCCAGAAGTGGCTGAATGGATGAAAGACCAGATAAGTAAATAATGAGCGAATGGGAGCTCTTAGGATCTGATTAGGCTCAACCAGCATTACTTCACACTGGGTGGATTTGTGGCACAGGTCTGCCATGAGTGGAAGATACAAGACCATGTGCAGCTGAAGTGTGCCGCTGTCTACTTAGCTTTCTAACCCATCCCCGTTCTTATGTTTCAGCAGCTGGGGTGTTTTCAGTCTTTCGTGAAATCAGTAACTTAGAGCAGGACTTCTGACCTTGAGGCTTTAGGACCTTCAGCCTTTGATTATTTCCCTCCTCTACACTGTCCCCACCTGAACTATGTGGACGAAAGGCTGGGGTAGACCAGGACTCCCATCTGCAGCCATGCCTCCCCGTTGTACTCCCCTTATGACCAAATCCACCCTTCATTACATTTATTTGCTTAACCGACTATCTTTCCTACCAGACTGAACTCTTGCTGCCCATGCGGTTCCCAGGTTTTAGTCCCAGCAAATATTTGTTAGCATGAAAGAATGGAGAGATAGAATTGTGTGAACGAGAGGGGTGGTGAGGGCTCACCTCAGGTTTACATTTCTAACACATTTGTGTTCTGGGAGAGCCCGGCTCCCGTCCCCACCTGTCGTGGTTCTTACCCTTCCTGCTTTGCTGCCTGAGGAGGCAAACTGTGCCTTTGGAGCAGGATTTCTGGCCAGCCAGGGCCTGGGGCACACGAAGCCTTTCTGGTACAAATGCGTGACACTGAGGAGCTGGCATGTGAGAGGGCATCATAAACTGGAGAAAACTCATCCCAGGGGTCCTGAGAGACCTCATGTGCCAGGTACCAGGTCCTGCATTCCTGGGTGACAGGTTGCCCAGAGGGAAGAGGGCCAGGAGGAGTGGGCAGTGGGGGTTTCCTGCAGCCCAGGGTCTGCAATAGTGAGACTCTTGCCAGGCAGCTGGCCTCAGAGCACCAGAGGAAGCTGCACGCTGCTCTCCGTGCACCTTTCTGTAGCGATGCCCCTGTATATGTGGGCTTAGTGAGGTCAGGGGCCGGGCCTCCCAGAAGCAGAGAGGGGCAGTGATGGATTGCAGTGTGTTGGTGTTTCCTGTTGGCGAGGAGCCCCAGACCTCTGGCTCCAGTGGATTGCAGAATTCATTCTTTGATTGGATTGGACAGCTACTGTCCAAGAGCTGACTACCTCTCTCCTCATTTTCAGTCCAATTCTCTATGTTCTCAGCCCATCCCGACCAGGCCCTTTATTCTCCCCGAGGCAGGCTGGCACCTCACCCTTGAAGCCCTCCCCTGGCATCTTGGGCAATCAGCACCTCCTCTCTACTCTGAGCAGTTCAAGACCCCATGAACTTTCACCCAGACAGGGGTGAAAGAATCACCCCCTAATGCTTATCTTTGTTTGCTTCTCCCTCCTATCATCTGCCCTCTACACTGACCCCAGGAAGATCTGTCCGAAGCTCAGATCGGCCAACTCCAGGCCAGTGAACTGTTCTGCCATAAGCCACACACTTACCCTCAGTGGGGCCTTTCCCCTTACCCCAGTGCTCTGTGCCTTCCTATATCTGGCCGGGTCTCACCTCTGCCTTCCCTCACTTGTATGCCGTGATCCAACCTGGAAGTGGTGCCGATCCGATGAGGGTCTTTTGACGCAGATAAAAATTTGGAATTCGAAAGCTGCAGCTGAGCTAGTAGCCCTCAGCCCTTGTGGCCCATCTTGGGCCTCTGCCACCCTTGGCGGCTGATCGATTGCCAAGGCTGGCCCTCAGCTGCTATGGGGAGCCCTTTTTACCTTGCCTCTGGTGCTGGTCACTGCAACTTTGGCCACCAGTTAACACTGTTGATCAGTGAGGGCCATTTCGAGTCACTTCTGGCCTATCACTGCAAATGCTGCTGCTATTTGACACTGGTCATCCCTGGTCTCTGCTGACCGGCATGGTCAGTGCTGGTCACCACTGATGTCTCTAGAACTCATGATTAGCGGCCTCCAGTATTGACAGCTGATTTGTAATGCAACTCACTCTGCCCACACTACCAGGGATAAGAATCTCAAGTAGATTTACATGACCTTCCAAATCACACCGCCTGGGGACTGCCTAAATCAAAAGCAGATTCACAAGACTATTAGAGGGAAGCTTTAGGAAGACAGAAGAGGTAGGAGGCTTCTAGAAGTGTGGTGTGCTCCTTATAGAAGGCAAAAGCAGGCCTGTGATTGGTCTGAATTTGAGCCTGCTGATTGGTTCAAAGTTGAGCCTGTTGATTGGTTCAAATTTAAGCCTGCCGATTGGTCCAAGTTCGAGCCGGTAGGTATGGTATCTTTTGGAGCAGCTACCAGTGTCTGGAACAGCTGCAGTGAGGCTACAAGGAGGTGCTTGACAGCTACGGGTCACTTACAGGTCCTACAACTATGGAGGGAATAGGGGTGGTCTCAGAAACAGCCCTTCCCTTAACTCTTACCCTGGGCTTCTTTAAGCCAGGCCCCCGCCCCCTCCCCGGCAGTCCTCCATTGGAGGTGCACTGTGGTTCACCCTCTCTTGTGTCCTGCTTGTATTTTCTATCATTTCTCAAGGTGAGAAAATAGATTGGAGAATATACAGCCCCACTCTCACCTCTGTGTGAGAGAAAGCCAAGCGGAGGGGTGGTGTCTCCTGGCAGGGTGCCTGCTCTCCTCTCTGCCCCTCAGTCTTTGTGGGCTTGTGCAGACTGGGGCTGAAAGCATTTACTTTTGCTTTCTCTGCCTTTCCCAGAGCACCGGGGCAAAACCATAATTTAGGCAGCTGCTAAAAATAGCTCCCCAGCCCTGGAAAGAGCTTGCTTCCCGCCCCCTCCCCATCCGGGCAGAGGCTCAGATCCTGCCTGAGGCCTGGGGGCCAGGAGGGTCCAGGTCGCTTGCTGGGAAAGCATAGGCCTGGGCTTGCTTGTCCGTGTGCCCAGCATGGGACACAAGGCCAAGGCAAGTCTTTTCTTGTCCCCTTGCACAGGTGTTGTCACTCTCGGCAGCCTCTTCTGCACAGGACCCCATGTGGGGGTGACACAGCTGGCGTGGGGCTGAAACCTGGCTCTGCGCGTGCACTCTGTGGAGCTCTGGATTCCTTCTCTATGGAAGTTGGGAAGGTGAAAGTGGTAGTGATGCCTGGAGCACAGTAGGGCCAGAGGCCATGATGGTTGCTGTTCCGTGATTAGAAGCATCAGGCTTAGAGTGCAGCATTCTGGATTTCATGGACCAGACAGGGCCCGGGAGGAAGCCAGCAGGACAAAACCAAACGGGTTTATGTAGACGAGAGATGATTAGGTATCGTGGGTGCACAGGGTTTAACTTAATAACTCGAGAAACGGGCCAACGTTTTCTAGCCCAGGCCAGGGAGTAAATATTTATGGCTATAGGGGCCATATAGTTCCCCCTCGTATGAGAATAGAGGCTACAGTGAGTACTTAAACCAGTAGGTACAGAGGACTTCCCTAAAATTGTATTTACAGAGACAAGTCTGAGGATTGTAGTTAGCTCCTGGAAGAGTTGTTTACCCCTGTAATACTATATGAAGCTCATAAAAAAGCTTTGTGAAGTACATGCAGTTACCACTCCGATACCTTCATACTAGAAGAGTGCCGTGTCTAGATAGCCTTCCACAGCACTTGCTTGTCAGTAGCCATCGTACTGTACAAGTGTCAACTAATTTAATCCTCGTGGCAACCCCGGGCAACGTGTGTACTATCATTTCTTCCCTTTCATAGATGAGGAGACCGAGTCACATAGTGTGCGTGGCTGGCAGTGGAGCAGAACCCCGCAGACTGTGGGTTGCGTGGGCCTGGGTAATCCAGGCAGCTCTGGAGAGGAGGCACAGGGACGGGGCAGGCTTCGAGGGGCCCAGGTGCTCGGGCGCCGTGCTGGGGCCAGACAGGTGCGGTGCAGGTGAGCAGAGAGAGCCGCGTGCTGCAGCCCAGGTGGAACAGCACAGCCAGGCCTGGGCCATTTCTGAGGTGGCCCCACAGTGGCACCAAGGCTTAGGGCATGGGCGGCAGTCTGGCCTGAGGAACAGGAAATGGTTCACATTCCTTGTGTCCCAGGCTGCAGCTCTGGGAAGCCCTGCTTTGAGTTCCCAGCCCCAGGCCCAGCCCCAGGGGACCTGGTGAGCAAGAGGGTGAAGCAGCGGCTCCCAGGGATGCCTGCAGCTCTGTTGACGAGTGAGGTGCTGCAGGTCCTGCCCATTCCCTCTGCCTACCGATTTAGATACCAAAGAACAAGCTGCTGGCCGCTTTCTTCCTGTCCACAGCTGAGCTGTGTCCCCTGCCTCTGTCCCATCCTCTGTACCTTTCCTTAATTCTCCTGTCCCTTCTGAGACTGATTCCGTGTCACTTCCTCCTGGGAACCTGCCATGACTCCCCCATCTCCGTCTTGTCCCTGCTGGATGAGGTCCCCCTCCGAAGGTTGCAAAGCTTTCTCTGATTTCAGTATCATCACTGCCTCAACCCCCTCATGTTCCTCTACTAGGAAGGGACACCCACAAGGAAAAGGACCATGCCTTGTTACCTGGGTTGGTGTCCAGCACTTGGGCTCAAAGCTGGTGAGAAACACATGCGTTGGAAAGTGACACCGTGTCTTCAAAACCAGCCCTCTTCTTGTAGGAGTTGGGTCTCAGGCGAGCCGTCTGGTCCTGGGGAGCTGTTGATGTAGTCATCAGTAGGGAGGGACAGTGACATGGGGAAGAGTTATTGGGGGTTGGGGAGATAATGCAGAATTGATGATCACTGCGGGCTACCAACGAGGTGGCCATAGGGAGGGCCAACAGTGGGCCCTTTCCCTGCTGCCCCAAATTTTGGATCAGGCAAAGGGGTGGTGGAGGGCAGTGTGAGTGCCTTCCCTAGACTCGAGAGAGGCTTGTGGGTCAGTGCTGGGTTTGGGACCAGAACATGGCACATGGAGTCTCAGTGCTTACCTGTGTCTCTCTGAGTGGCTGGGTGGTGTTTCCCAAGCCATGCAGCAAACTCAACGTCCCCAGCTATGGGAGACTTAATGATAATGACCCAGGATCATTAGGGAAACCCAAGTAGTATTTTAGGGCCAGTGAGACACCTGGCCGAGCTCACAGGAAATGCAGCATCGTGAGTTGTGGAACTGGAATCTCTAGGACACGTGAGAAAACACAGAGCCGTGTGCCCTGTGGCTTAATGGTCTAGGGTCGGGCATTCCTGGCTTGGAGTCCTAGCCATGCTGCTATACAAGTAATTTGCTGGTCTGAATGACAGCTTTTGTGTTTTGTTTCTGTTGCTATTCTCTTTAAAAACGTCTTTCCAATGAAGCCACCCAGTCCAGAGTTGTGGGATAAACTCTGGGTACAGCCGAGAATCTGTACTCTTGCCTTTATTTTCCCCTTACTAAGGAATCAGCAGTGACGATGCAGGGTGTTTGAAGTCCTAAAATACAAAGGCTGGTGTGTGGGTGCTGGGGTTTAGGGTTTAAGGGTTCAGCTCTTCACCTTTGTATATCAAATTGGGGCATGAAATCAAATAATTGGAAATCCTTCTTGGCTTGGGTGGAGTGAGTGTGTGGGGTCCTGAGGACAGGCTAAAGACGGAGGCTTGGGAGACCTTTGAGAGTAGGGTTGGGGTGGGCAGTGGGAAGGTCAAGACTGCCGGAGGTTGAGTCCCAGAGAGGTGAACACTGTGCTCCCCTACCCCACACATGCCAGTGTCAGAGCTGAGACAGTCCCAGCCTCCGAGCTAAGTGCCCTCCTCACCATAGAAGGCAGGTGCCCATGATTCTGGCAGGGTCACAGGCATGGAGAGACCCTTCCGGGGCCCTCACAGCCCTCCTATGAGGTACTGACCCCGGAGTTCAGTGCATGAGGCTGACAGTCCTGAAGAGAGCTTGTCCCTGCAGGAAGAGGGGAGGAAGATGGGGACAGACAGGATGTGGAGGAGAGAGAGCCGCCCTCCTTGGGGAGGTTTTCACAAAGGGGAAAGCAAGCCGGCAGTGCTGGAGGCAGGTAAAATCCCTCCGCCTGAGGTCAGGCCTGCTGGGTTTCCTTCTGGCCTTGTTTCCCGTTTTTCCCTGTTGCTTCTCACTTTGCTCTCAGGCAAAACTGCCAGCGCTGCTCGTCCTAAAGGGCTTTGGTAGAGGAGACCTCGGTCTCTCTCCCTGCCTGGGGTCAGTGGCCAGGATTTGTCTGTCTGCCTCCCTGCCTGCCTAGCTCTCCTCCTGAAAAAGTTCTATTCTATGTATAATTAACACCTACTTGCATATATTTGTGGGGTGCACGTGACAGCCCAGCGCCTGTCAGCTCGGTGCCATTAGCGTCCTCAGCTCCTCACACATCATTTCTTCGTTCACAGGCATTGTTCATTTCACAAGAGAGTTCCTGAGACGAGGTCCTTAAATGAATTGGTGGCTGAGTGAGGGATTGCATACTGCATGTACGTTTCAATATTCAGAACAAAGGCAACTCCAGCTTGATTTGCATAACCCTTGCGTGCCAGGCAGTAATGAAGAATGGCAAATATCACCGCAGCGCAGTCAGCAAAAACCCTAGCACTGTAGCATAGAAGAAGAGGTCCTGTTGCCGCACGTCATAGGGCTGGGCAGGAGGTGTGAGTCTGACCAGTCCTTAGAACAGGTGGCTCATTCATCGCAGAACAGCCTCAGGTTTGTAATTAGGGAGAGCTCGGTGCCCAGGGCGTAACTCAGCTCTTCTGGTTTAGGTTTCGTGGCTGGGGGACTTCTTAATTCTGTCAAGGCTAGTTCCTCCCAAGCCTGACCCTGCTGGCCCATTTGGCCTGGCGAAGGCTGGCATGTCCCAGTCCCTGGCCCTGGTAGGGCAGCCGCACCTTGTGGTGAGGCAGAGAAGCAGCCAGCGGCCAGTGGCTATGCTATGCCTCTAGTGAGTGCCCAGATGGCCCTCACTCTTCCCCCCCAGTCTGTCGTTCATGCCCTACAGAGCCTCATGTGGAGGTGCCGGGATGATCTTGGTGTCCCACATGAGGGACCAGGGGGCCTGGGAGGTTAAAGGACTCCTTGGGGTCACCAGCCAAGAAGAGTCTAATCTGTCCCACTGCAAGCTCTGCTCCTGCCTCTGCTCCCAATGAGCTGGAGCAAAGGTGCTGCTAGAATGGGGGCTCAGAGAGAAATCGGGCTGTGCATGGTGGAGGTGTTTCCTATGGGCCATGGAGAAGCTGGTGGCCTTGGAGACCTCTGTCAACATCTGAGCCTGGGGAACTTTGAGACTAGAGGTATTTCTAAGCTCCACTGTGGGTATTGGAGGGAAGATATGAGGGTGGCAGATGGGGACAAAGGCTTACTGCCTTGGGAAGCCATGCCCCATCGGGGTAGTGACCAGGCTGCAGTCCAGATCTGGAGTCCTGGGTGTGAACCAGCCCTGTGTCTGGTTATGTGACCTCAGTAGGACTTCTTCTCCATGGGCCTTGTTTTCTGTTCTCTGCTGTGAAGCTTCTCACTGCTGAGGCCCACAGTTTTCATCTGGGATGCAAAGTTGGGAGCTCAAATAGAGAGGCAGGAAGAATGTAACCAGACATCGGAGGGAGGGGCTGGCCTGGGCATGCAAACAGGCTGATAAACTGTGGAACAGCAGCTCCTTCAAGGGGCAAATATGCAGCATGTGCTGAGTGTGCAAGGTGCTTCTCTCGGGGTACACTACCTCCTTGTCTGGAGGGTCTCAGCTTAGGTCTTCTCTCTCTAAATTCAGGGAAGATGTTACAATATTTGATACTAGGTATGGTGTGGGCATCAACAAATTGGAGCAGTTGTGGCTGTGAACAGTTGGGGTGGCCAATGTCTGTTGGCCATTTGTCAGCCCAGCCTCCACCCCAACTTCTGGAAAGGCCTGGCTGAGGATCAGAAGAGCAAAGACAGGTGCTGGGAGTATTTGATGTGTACCCATAATCCCAGCACTCTGGGAGGCTAAGGCAGGATGATCACAAGTTCAAGCCTAGTGTGGACAACTCAGCAAGACCTGGTCTGAAGATGTACAAAAATGGTTGGCAGTGTAGCTCAGTGCAAGGGCTCTGGATCAATTCCTAGTATTATTATTATTTTTTAAAGTTGAGGGGTGAAGGCAGGAAGACAGGATTACAGATCTTCCCTATATCAGTCTGTCCATCTGGAGAATCCCAGCCCAGCCTCACTACAACCTCTGTGAGTTTCTCCCCATTCTCATGACCCCCCGACCCCCAGTGACTGCTGCGTTTATGAGACTGGTGAACAAGGAGAACCTGGTCTTGTTTCTACATGATCATCTTGAGGGAGCAGGTACCCCCAAGTAGTCCATCCATCCTTGTCTGCCTGCAGACTTGGTACTCTCCTAAGAATGCCAGTCAGACTCTAGAGCTTTGCCCTACCCACTCTGGGCCATGGGTACCACATCTCATGGAAGCCCCCAGTGTCTCCTTACCTGCCAGCCTATGCCAGGTCTTTGTCATGCATCATTGCTGCATCTGCCTGCTGTCGGCCTTCTCACCCCCAGCCTCTGGGATTGTCTTCTTTTTTTTTCCTACAAAGGTTCCTAGTTGCTAGCAATTGCTAGTCCTCAGTGTTTTCTGACTGATTAATAAAGACCCCCCTTTCTTCCTTTTCCAGAAACATGCATTATTTTCCAGTTGACCAAGAGCATTTTCTCATCATGACTTTGGTTAGCTCTGTATTATGATTTACATTTGGTGCACTATAGCTGGCTTGCTGGTAGGAGGTAGGGCCTGATTGGAAGACGCTGCTCACTGTGGGCATGAGCCTGAAGGTTATTTCTCCCTTCCTGGCTTCTCCTTCGACACTGTTTGCTTCTCTGCCACCACGACATGAATGGCTTCTCCTCCTCCTCCATTCCCCTGTGTCATGCTGTCCTGCTCACCCTGGACTGAAACCCCTGCAAACTGTAAGCCGAGATAAACTTCTCACTGAAGTTGCAAGCATTGGGTATTTTGTACCAGCAGTGAGGAAAGTGACTAAGAAAGATTTTAGCACCAGAGAGGTGGAACCGTTGCTATGTGGTTGAGGAGATTTGGGGACTGGTTGATGGGAGGAGTTTGGAGTTGGCCATTTGGAGACACAGCCCTAGAATGCTATCATCTGTGCTTGATAGAAGAGTCCAGTCAGAATTGTGGTCAGCGGTCAGAAGATCTGAATACTGGTAGAAATGTTGGTAGTGAAGATTCGGCTCAGGAGGTTTCTGTTGGGAACAAAGACTCCATGGCAGTTGGGAATCTTGCGTGATACCACTACACCCGCAGCGCTGTTATCCATGGCAGTTGGGCTTGAGGCCAACTGTGTGTTATGCTCTGGTAGGAAATGTATCTACCTTTTATTCATATTCTGAGACATTGTGGGATGCTAAGATTAAGGGGGGCAGACTCATTGATCTGATGGGGAATGTTTCAAGGGAATCCAGTGTGGAGGCTGTGGCGTGGATTCTGCTTGCTACTTTTAGCAGGTTTATACTGAAAATTGTGAGCAGAAAGCCTTTTTGAAAAGTTTTCAGTTTTGCCAAAACTGCCAATAAGGTAGGGGCTGAGAAAAGCTTGGTTGCTAGAAAGATTAGCATTAAAAAGAACAACAGGAAATGTGGCCTGCAAGCATTGAGAAATCTGGGAGGCCTCACTCTTCGCAGGCCCAAAGTTGCAAAAGTGGAAGACTCTGGTTTGAGAAAGGAGCCCCAGGTCACTCTTGGAGAAAGGCAACTAAGGGATTTGATTCCCTAGGATTCCATTTACCGCGCTCCACTATGTGGGCACCCACAGGCATCGGCAGCCTTAATACAAAGCAGGTCAGCTACTGCTCAAGCCAATATCTGACCTTGGTGTCATCCACATGGTGCCGGTTCTACAGGCATGCAGGACGCCAGTGCCAGGGCATCAGGATGCTTCCATCCAGATTTCAGAAGAAGGCCTTGGAGGCCAGGCCATGGGCCCCATGAGGGCAGTGTGCGAGGCTGTGAGAGTAAAGCCAGAAGTGCAGTGGAGATTCTAGAAAGTTGCAGAAGGCGGGAATGTGGGACATCAGGAAAGCCGCAGGGAGGAAGCAGAGCCAGCTCAAGAGAGAAGCCACAAGGGCCACAGCCACCAGCACTGCAGTGGGGCAGAGCTCCCAATGCTTGGGAGTTCAGGTCTTGTCACCACAACTTTCCCAGAGTGCTGGACATGGAGCTACAGAATTTAATGTTTCCCGGGCTGTGTTTCAGGCATGCTTTGGTCCCGCTGGTCCTTTCCCCTCCTTCTCCGTTTTTGGATTGGGAATATTTATCAGTGCCATTATATGGAAAGAGTGTTTAAATTTTATCAGGGCCCACAGGTAAGAATTTGAGTCTCAGAGGAGACTTTAAGAGTTTTCAATAATGTTGGAACTATTAGGACTTTGGCAACTCTTAGAGATGGATTAAATGCGATTTGCATAAAGACATGTACATGAATCTTTGTTTTTGAGGGGGACAGGATGTTATGGTTTGCATCTAGACATTCCTCCGCAAGGGCAGCGACGGTGGGCCTTTTAGACCTTTCAGTGATAACAACCCACTGAAGCACACGTACCATAGGCTTGCCAGTACTTCTCTAAAGCCTCATTTTATTGATCATAGATGGGACCTTTGGAAGGTGGTTGGATTGTAGGGTCAGTGTAGATGGCTTGCTGTAACTTAGGTAGGACCTGGTTAGAAGAGGTGGGTCCCCGTGTGAAACTCCTGGAAGGTTATACTTCCCTTCCTGGCTCCTTGCTCGGCACTCTGCTTTCGTGCCACCAGAACACAGTGGCAGCTCCCCCTCCGGCAGGCCCCTGTACCATGCTGGCCTTCTTGGAGCCAATTGACTGGGCCAAAGCCTCTACAGACTTTGAGTCAAGATAAACCTTTCTTTTTAAGTTGCAGGTGTTGTATATTTTGTCCCAGAAATGAGGAAAGTGACTAAAATACTGTAGAAGGGGGAGTGGATGTCAAAGAAACAAGAAGCATGGCTCCTGCCTTCAGCGAGCTCTCACTTTTTGAGAACACAGAACAGAAGTAGGCAGCCTTTGCTACTGTGGTATTTGAGGGTTTCCTGAACTTATTAAAAAGCCCATCACACAAATTTTATAAAGATAAAAGCAGAGCCAATAGAAAGTTCTAGAATAATACCTTAAAATGGACCGTAGCTTAGATGACAGGCCACATACGATTATACTGTGTGACTAGCTAGATTAAGAGTTAGAAAATAAAACCATGTCCTTTGAAAGTTGCCTTAAGGTCACTAGGAATAAGTCGTGCCTCACTATCTTGTGTTTTTTTATGATAAGATTCCAGAGCTTTGTTCAGAGTGCCTTGTCTTTAGCGTACCTTGAGTTCCAAAAGGCTTTGCGAGAAACCTCTCCTGTCTTCCTGGAAAAGAACGCTGGGTAGGAGCTCAGGCACGTGGACGTAGAGCTGCTCAGAGGACATCCGTGGATGGGGTTGTCGTGTCTTTGAGGTCCGCGTCCTTGCAGTGAGTGCTTCACCAGTGACGTGGCAGGGGGACACGGGGGCGTTCTAATCAGTGGGGATCTGGATCTAGGAGAAACAGCTGTGACTTAGGACTCAAACCGATTCTTGACATCCTCTTCCCATCCACCGGAGATTAGAAACAGAATCTGATGTTTATATACTAAGAACTAAGATTTCTAAATCCAGTAGGGGAAGGATCTGGGGTGGCAGTCATCACTGCAGGAGCTGCTGGTCTCTGCTGGCCCTGTCCAGGTGAGGTCTGGTGCTGGGTTTAACCCCTTAGTAGCTTTTCTTGTGCATCACTGGGGAAGCATGTATTGCTGATCCTGACCATCACTTGGGTAGGTGTTATTTCAACCAGTTGACTCTTACCTCGAATAAATTTGATAAAATTGGCATGTTTTATATTTCCTGTTATGTCATCTTATAAAAATTGGACTTCCTGATCCCGAGGCTATGGGACATCCATCACTGGGGGCAGTGTTTCTCCTCAGTCTGGTCCTCACTAAACTCAGCCTGCCTGGCGGTGACCCAGACACTTAACCCTTTGTGTTCCAGCCACCGTGCTATTGTTGGGCGTTCATCACTTTCGCCCATCTTTGCCAGCACCCCCTGTTCTTGGTTGCCTGAAGAGCAGATCTAAGCAGGCTTCCTGCCATGGATTGAGCATCGTCCAGAGAGGTCTTCCCGGTTCCCATATCTGGGGTTTGGGCTCAGGACTTCCGGGTGAGCTTTCTGAGGGCCATGGCCTCATTTTATGGATGGGTGAGCCGCTGCCTTGCTGACATTTCCCATTTACCCTGACACGCCCGAGTACAGCAGCTGGGGCAGGACACAGAAGATTCTAGAACTTTCTGTCCTGCGTTCTGCTAAAGGCCCCTGCTCTCAGAGCTGTGCAGATGCAAGCTTGGTGTTTCCCTGCCCACCCATCTCTACCCTTTGCTCCCCACTACTTTACATTGAGGGCTTCAAGTGAATCAAGTGAATGAGCAAGCATCTTGTCTTTGTGAAGATAGGGAATAGAGTCCAGGCGCCAGACATGGATTGTATAATGTGAGGCCAGCTCTGACCACCTGAAAGCTTCTTTCTGTGGCTGCAGCTGTCTTCTCTCTGAGGACAGAGAGAGGGGATGGACAGGGAGAGAGACTTGGTTGGCCTAGCGGAGAAGACATGTGGATGCCTCCAAGTGGAGTGAGTGCTGTGAGAAGTGAGCAGGTCCTGGTGATAAGACTTTAGAGCCCCTCTAGTCTACAGGACTGGGAGGGTGTGAAGGTGCAGTGACTGCCGGCTGCCATGCCTGACCACCCATTCTGTCTGTTCTGCCTTGTAGGTCATGATGAGGACCTAGGGCACCCGTGTGCTGACCACCCGGGCCGCAGTGACCATGGCCCCCCGCAAGAGGAGCCGCCATGGTCTGGGCTTCCTGTGCTGCTTTGGGGGCAGCGACCTCCCCGAGATCAACCTGCGGGACAGCCGCCCGCTGCAGTACATGGAGTTCTCCAGCCCCATCCCGAACCCTGAGGAGCTCAATGTCTGCTTTGCAGAGCTCGTGGTCAGTGGGAGGACAGGGAGGCTGTTGACATGGGGCTGGGGGAGAAGGGATCATGGGCTTGGACTGGGAAGTAGTCCATGCTGGGTCTCCACCTGTCCTTGGAGCTGAGGCTGGTCTTTGAGAGCTCAGCTCTGTAGGGTGGACATCAGGGCACGGTCCCTAGAAGACCATGTGTAGCTGCTATAGGAAAGGGCAGGATCAGGTTCTGTGAAACAAGATGGTGAGGAGTCTTAAAGACCATCAGAACTCTGGACCCCTCTTCTCCATTTCCTGGGGTTTCCCAAGGATCTTTTTATTTTAGGGGCAGGAAAAAGGGACAGAGTGAGATTTCTATGAGGAGACATCAGGGACCTTGGAGTGAGAGATGACTGGCTAGGAATTCGGTGGTAGAGACGCTTATGTGCAGGTGTGGGCTCTGATCAGGGTGGGCCATATCTGGGCCCTGCCAGGGACAGCCAGAGCCCCATCAGTCATCCTAGCACCCGCCTTCTGGCCCCTTGTGATGCCTGTCCAGCCTGGCTTTGCAAGAAGCCCTGATCACAAGGAGACCAGCCAGGAAGGACTCATGCTTACTCTCTTTGAAGGTCTGATGAGTGACAAAGCCTACAGACCCATAACGCAGGACCCTGAGCCCATCTCATGTTGGCTCCAGGTTCTCACAGGGCCCACAGTCATGCCAGTGGGGAAGCCATGCAGTTTGGAATATGCTTTCACACTTGCATTTTCTAGTAGATATATTTGGCTGAGCCAACCCACCCACCTCTTTAAAGGACAGGACCAGTAAGATGAGACTATACTGGTTAGGTGGCAAGGCTGTCCAGACTCCTTGTGGCATCAGGTGTAGGAAAACTAATTGTATTTTTATTTATACCTTTTGCTACAGTGAGGTAGAATGCAAAATGTTGGCTAGTATAGAACGGCACTTAGAGCCTACAGACACTAGAGATGCTTTCTTTTTTTTTTAATTTTATGTATTTAGTACAGGGTCTCACAATGCAGCTCGTACTCATAGTGATCCTTCTGTCTCAGCCTCCCACCACTGTCCTTGGTCTTGGTGCCTGGCCTAGCGTGCTCAGGGGCCCATGTGGCATGTGGTGTTGGGGACTGAATCCAGGTCCTTGCACAGGCAGGCACTTAGACTGCTGAGCTATCCTCCGGCCCCAGGAGATGTTTTCTTGAGCGTGAGTTTTAAAAGAAGGACATTGCGAGAAGAGTTCTTTTCTTTATTTTAGTCAACAAACATTTCCTAGGCAGGATCCTTGCAGAGTCCTTTATTAAAAGCAAGGACAAGCCAAGTCCTGCTTCCAAGGAAGCTTGAGTCAAGCACTCGGCAAACATATGAGAAATCTTCCTTGGGGAGATTGCCACGTTTTTGGTCCCAAGGGGGCTCCAGGCTGTAGAGGGAACTCACTGGATAGGCCCTGACTCCAGGAGGGAAGGCTGGCAGGCCAGGAAGACTGGTTTTGAAGATCAGTTCCGTCCTTGTTATGACAGGAGGCCGTCACACCGGAGTTGCCCCTCACTACCTGTAGAGTGACCCCCGACTCTGATGGCCTTGGAAATCCTCCCAGTTCCATCCCTTGGGAAGCACAGACTGGCCTTGTGTGCGCTCAGCCTGGTCTCAGGGTCCCCTGAGGTGGGGAAGGACCAGTGCCTCCCTTGGTGCAGCACACCCTCCCCGCTCTGCCTCTGATGTCACCAGGCCACCCCCAGTGCATTCTGGGACTTGTGCTGAGCTGCGGGGTGGGGGTTGGGGGAGCCAGGAGTGCTTCCTGGACAGATGCAAGGAGCAGGTAGACTTGAAGCACGGGACAAAGGTTATAAGAGGAAGGGTCAGAGTGGACCTGTACCTGACTTTTCTTTTTCAGACCTTGAACTGTGGTGTTAAAAAGCCCAGGAAGGCCAGGGGCAGGGACATAAAGAACCTTGGGCAAGAGGATGAGTGACCCTAGGAGGCTGAGGCAGGAGGATATCAAGTTTGAGCTCACTCTGGGCAATTTGGCCATTTAGTGAGACCCTGTCTCAAAATAAAGTGTAGAAAAAGAGTTGCTCAGAGCCAAGGCCCTAGATTCAGTCCCCTATGCTGCAAAACAAAAACGTAAAGGATGAAGGAGTAGAAAGCCATGCAGGAGGAAGGTGGGGGTTAGGGTGGTTTGGAAGAGGTGTGGCGTGGACAGGAAAGAAGGCTGTGCCCATGTCAGGACAAGACTGTCCCGTCGCACACCGACTCGGGGGCAGGGAGTAGGCCAGCAGGTAGGTTTGGGGTGATGCAATCCCCGGTAGGGTGAAGCAGGCTGATTGCAACCACTCCTGGTTTACACGCAGGTGTTTTCCTTGTGTTCCCAGGACGAGTTGGATCTCACCGACAAGAACCGCGAGGCCGTCTTTGCGCTGCCTCCCGAGAAGAAGTGGCAAATCTACTGCAGCAAGAAGAAGGTGCCGCGGCTCGGGGCCCAGGGTGCAGCCACGCTCGCTTTCTGCAGCAGTCTCCTGCCGCAGCTCCCTTTGTAGACCGGTGGAACCACAGGAAAGGAACAGGAAGGAGACCCTGGGGCGTGCGCGCAGGGAACTGGGCCGCACTTGGGAACAGCTTCCTCCTAGGAAGCCAGTGGGTGGAGTGGAGGGGGCTAGGGTCCGCCTGTGGGGCGTTAGCCTTTACTCTGTCCAGGTAGGGGTCATGCACAGCTCCTTTCTTATTCCTGCCAAGGCACCATTGATCTCCTGACTATGGTCCTCCCCGGGGCATGCTGGGCCTTGGGTTTATTATTATTTTTGTTTTCTCAAGACAGGATCTCGCTGTGCTTTATTTAGGATGGCCTCGAATCACTATGTGCAGCCCAAGTTGGCCTCAAACTTGCAGCAACCCTCCTGCCTCAGCCTCCCAAGGGGCTAATTTTCACTTTCTTAGCTGTGTAAGCCCATTTATAGCACTTCTCGTAGGCCCTGCTCTTGTGACAAGAGGTTGGGGTTGTGCAGGTTGCAAGCTGTTGTCTAGTGTCATAGTACTCATTTGTGAAGCACTGACACAATGCAGCAAAGTAAAGCTCAAAAGTAATTCTGTCTTTCACATTTCCACTCTCCATATTGATTTCTGTGGGGACCCCTTAAGTAGTGTCTTCTGTAGCTAAAGTGAAAGACTTACTAAAATATAAAGGCATCTCCCTGTTTTCAAATCAAACTGTGAAGGGTTTTCCCCACACATTCTCATACCTCTTTCCCTTCCCACATGGATTTTTCTGTCATTAGCATTTTTCCTCCTGTGGTAGCCTAAGGAATCCTCAGTTCCCCAGTCCTCCTAGGCCGCTCCTGCCCCACCCCCAGCCTCCATGTTGGCCCCTCTTCGTGCAGACAGTCCCACCACTGTGTGCTTAGCCCTTCTTTTGGAGCTGGAGTGCCATAGTCAAGGCAGAGACCATGACCTTTTCCTTAGCACCAAGTGACTGGCGTTTAGTAGGTGCTCGTTAAAGTCTCCGGAGCTGGATGACAGGAGCAGCTGACACAGGAAAGCATCCGTGCTGATGTGGTTGCTTTTGGCCCTGTGATTCCCTCCCCAAGGCCGAACAAGGGGCCCTCAGCCATGGTGATCTGAGCACATAAAGGCCTATGAAGGCCCAAAGCCCAGAACAGGGAGGCTTTACCTCTGCTGTGAAGTGAGGGTCTTATGAAATGGAATAGTGAAGCTTGTGTAGACAGAGCTGAGGGCTGAGGGGCAGCCCCAGGAGGTGTGGGTGAGGTGGGTCTTGGTGCTGATCGGCTCAAAGCACGTGAGGGCAGTGTCCTGAGGTATAGGAAGGAGCAGGTGGAGGTCGTGCAGGGTACGGGTCTACTTAGGGTTCAGCTGGCACCGGAAGCCCAGAGCACCCTCCACTCCTGCCGATGCCAGGGGAGGAGCTGTGTGTCCTCCTGGGGGCCTCAGCCCTCCTACTTCCCAGCTGCTCAGGAAGATGAGACAGTGACTATATTATAACCTCAGGCCCTTGCCAGAGCCCAAGGTCCCAGGAGTCTGTCTGTCTGTCTGTCTGTCTGTTGCTTCCTCTTTCATAGTTGCTAGGTAGTTATCAAGGACCTATTGTGTATCTGGCACTGCCCTTAAATACTTCCTGATAGCTATCATTCTTCAGCTGTATAATACAAGAGTGACAGCAGGAAAATGAAAGGTGTCCAACATAGATGGACTTACTTGTATCGAACTCAAACACCATGCAATTATATTTTACTAAGTGCAAGCAGAACAAATATAGTTGGAGAAAAGATTATTTGAAAAATTGCACCTGCTGTCCACTGCAGATGGACACCTGCCCAGCTCCTGCCCATCCTGTTGCCTGCTCTCAACATGCAGTTATCCCACGGGAAGGGGGTAGCCCAGGAGGAAATGGAAGCCCGGGGCATTTGCCTCTCTGCTCAGGTCGCCCCCTGTGGGAAGGCTGGGAACTGCATCCCTCCACCGAGTGAATGGATAATGCGGGGTCTTGGCCCGGGGCCTGACTTGCCACTTGGGCCAGCCCTACTTTTTTCCTATTCCAGGAACAGGAGGACCCCAACAAACTGGCGACCAGCTGGCCGGACTACTACATTGACCGCATCAACTCCATGGCTGCGGTGAGTGGCCGCTTCTCTCCTGTCCTGGCTTCACAGAAAAAGTCCCCAGGGGGTATGGTGTGCCCCATCTGGATGTCACACAAACTATTTCCCAGATGAGGAAACTAGAGTCCTGTTGCAGAACCCAGGTCTGTTCAGAGTCTGACACTGGGTTAGGAACCATTCCTCGAGACCCCACCCTTCCTGAGGCCAAAGTGGCCCCTGAGTTACATCAGGGCCAAGAGGGGGATGGGTGGCCCAGAGTGACCTCTGCCCCCTTTCTCTGTTACCCCTACAGATGCAGAGTCTGTACGCATTTGATGAGGAGGAGACAGAGGTGAGAAACCAGGTGGTGGAAGACTTGAAGACAGCTCTTCGGACACAGCCCATGAGGTGACTGCTTCCTTTTCCTCCCTGACTTCCTACCCACCCCAGGGCAGGCTAACTCCTGATTTCTGGAAGCCACTGCGCCCTCATGCTGGTCCTGCAGCCAGCTCTACTCCCAGGATTCCCTGCAGTCTTTCCACACCAGCTCCTAGTGCTGGACTGGGCTAGTGGGCAGCTGCACAGGGTGGGCAGAGGGAAGGGTGGAACAGAAAAGTTCAATAAACCTGGGGTCCTGAGAAGGAGGAGCTCGCTCAAGAGTGGCCAACGGCAGGCTCTTGGTTGTAGCAGGTAGAGCGCTGAAGAAAGCGGTAGGAGAGATGTGGGTCTCAGTCTAGAGGAAGGTGGGCGTGGCTTCAGACAGATCCGGCCACTAGGGGGAGCTGTGGAGCCCGTGGAGAAGACTTGGTCTTGAGGTAGGTCAGGGAGGGGAGGTGTCCTAAGACCAAAGGAGGACACTTTCTCCTTTCACACCGCAAGGAGAGGGGTCTGAAGAAAGCTAAAACCACAGGACTGCCATGCACGTGGCTCTGCCCAGCGGTTTGTTGGAAGTGGCTTATGTCCACTGGTGGAACCCAGTGTTAAAATGTCAGCACTGTTGCAAACCAGTTGTTCAACTTAGCTTTGATTAAATTTATGAGTAAATAGGTGGTATTTGATGTATGTCACTCTCCAGTTATCTGGTTATGTCTAGTACATTCTGCTGCTGTGGGTACCCTTCCGTTTGGTCTGCTCTTGAGTTTGCACCCAGTGGCTGTGCGTGGTGGAGATGCTATAGGCAGTGGTACGACTCTTTCCAACTCCACGTTCAGTGGCATCAGATAGTAGAATGAGACTGGCCATCTTAGGAGCACTGCCTGGGCTGTGGTCTCTGCCTAGGAGCCCGAGGAGGCTGCAGCATCCTCATGTCCAGCCCTCTGGAAGGCTAGGACCACTCCACGAGGAAGACGCAGAACAGTGTGAGTTTGACAGAAGTGCTTCAGGGGAGGTCGCCACATCCATCCTGCTTTAGTTCAATTTAATCCCCTCCCCGCCCTTTTTTCTTTTTTGGCGGAACCTGGGATTGAACTTAGACCCTCAAGGGAAGTGCGTATTTCACTGAGCCATCTCCCTGGCCCCCTGCCCTTTTTTTTTAAAAAAAAATGTGTTTAGTGCAAGGTCTACAGGGCCTCACTACACAAATTGGACTTGTAGTGGTCCTCCTGTCTCAGCCTCCCGAGTGTACACCATGCCCAGTCTTAGTGGCAGTCTCAGTGTGCACCGGGGTGGGGCCAAGATGGCATGTGCCGGGGATCGAACCCCAGTCCCTGCGCCTGCCTGTGCAGGTGCTTTAGCCCTCTGAGCCATTAATGTCCCTTAATAAAATTTCAGTTACAAAGTTTATTCATAAGTAAAAAAAAAAAAAAATCTATTGTTAACCAAATTCAGCCGCGTATTCTATTGCTCTAGGCATGTTTGGACAGCAGTATAACATATCTACAGATACATTTATGTATTAATTATATATAGTGTTTCCTAAGCTTAATTTATGACCTTTGTTTCAGATCTTTATTATGCTTCTCAGTGAAGGATCCTAACCCATTTTCTTTTCAGCATGTTTGTTGCTATGGATATCTGGCACCTAGAAGAAACCTAGGTGCTGCTACTCAAAAATGATCCTTTTTAAATAACCAAATAAAATAGATAAATAGATGGGGTTAAAAAAAATGAACCAATTCAATTAAAATACTGCTGCCAAATATTAAAAATGCATGAGATTGCAGTCAGCGGGTTTCTTTCTGCCTTCAGCAGGAGCCTGATAACAACCGCTGTAATCTTGAAGTGCCGCTGGGTGGAAGTGATCTGTTAAGATAGCTGCCACAATGAAAGTTTGCTCTGAACACAGCGACAATTTCTTTGGGTGACAAAGTCACCAATTCTGCTAATAGCACTGTCCTTTACAGCCTGCATCCACACGGAGGGAGATGCTCGATTTCAGTTAGAGGTTATCAGAAGTAAAGGAATAATTTTCTTTTTCTACCCAAGTCTTTCAGATCCCTGAATGCTACCCGTAGACCCCTCATGGAAACCCAGACTCCAGATTAAGAACCTCTGAACTAAATAGATTTTATTTTTATTTTTCGGCTAACATTCAAGATAGCTGTACTGCTTTTGCGAGGAGCCCGGCCTTGGTCCCGCCAATTGGTGGTGTGATATCCTCCCTGTGTGGCCACCTGCTGGGTCGTGATTTGCGGTTTTTCCAACGGGAACAATATGACACAGTTTATAATATTAGTTCATAAGGAATCACCCAAGAATCATGTACAACAAGTGCAGGAAATCTATCCACACACCAAATGCTAAAGAATTCAGGTGAGGAGGGCCTGTGCCCGAAAGGCCCAAAGGTCAGTGGTGGAAGCTAGGAAGTCTGTGCCAGCAGGATGAAGGGTCTGTGCCGGCAGGCTGGGGGATCTGCATTGGAGCCAGGAAGCAACGCTCTAGGTAAGCACCAGAGCTCCCCCCAAAGCACCATCGCCATCCTCAGCGGCAGTGGGGTCCTGAGCTCCTCCAGCGATGAAGCTGAGTCCCCATCAGGAAGGCCAGTGTGACGGGCTTCCCCATGAGGCTGAGCAGTGCAGCGTCTTCCCCTCCAGAGCCAGGAAGCGATGCTCGAGACGAAGACCAGAGCTCCTCCAAAGTTTACCAGGAAAGCCAGCGTGGCAAGGTCCCCCAGCAGGACAGCCCGAGAGAACTAGCAGCCTCCACCATTTGGCAGCTTCTCCTGTTCTGCCTTTTATGATGCTGGCAACAACCCTCAAAGGCGCCTCTTGCACCCAGCACCACCCTACTTATTTAGCTCGATGTAAGAAGTTGACCACCAGTTAGCACCCACCGCAGGCTGATACCTTTCTGAATTCCCATTCTCACTGGGATGAGTCCTCTGGCTTACCAGTTATTCCTTTACCTATATCCAGTTTTAGCTATGCAGCTGACACTCACCTGGTGTGAATGCACAGTATTTAAAATGCACACGATACGTAAGGTTTTGTTCTGTGAGAATGGTAGGATTTTTTTTTTCCCGTGGAACTGGGGATTGAACTCAAGCCCTTGTGCTTGCCAGGGAAGTGCTTATGCTACTGAGCCATCTCCTCGGCCCCAGGATGGTACAATTTTAGTGCTTTGGATGAACTTGGTAAGTGAATGAAGTGTGCACTGCAGGCAGGATTTGTTGCCCACAGCTAGCAGGGCAGCTGATGGTAAAATGAGTAAAGAATGGAACACAAACACAGGATACCCTTTGTGCCCATGGTTCTGGTTCGTAGGTTTGTGACTCGCTTCATCGAGCTAGAGGGCTTGGCCTGCCTGCTGAATTTCCTGCGGAGCATGGACCACGCCACCTGTGAGAGCCGCATCCACACGTCCCTCATCGGCTGCATCAAGGCGCTGATGAACAACTCGCAGGGCCGGGCGCACGTGCTGGCTCAGCCCGAGGCCATCAGCACCATCGCGCAGAGCCTGCGCACTGAGAACAGCAAGACCAAGGTGGCCGTGCTCGAGATCCTGGGGGCGGTGTGCCTGGTGCCCGGAGGCCACAAGAAGGTCCTGCAGGCCATGCTGCACTACCAGGTGTACGCGGCAGAGCGCACGCGCTTCCAGGTGGGTACGGAGCCCGGCCGCCCTGTGCCGCAGCAGAGCTGGGTGGAAGTGGTGCGTGCTGGGGGCCCTGCGCAAGGAGGACTGGGGACGGGGACACGACACCGGCTGCTCGCAGAAGGAAGAGAGGCCGGGGACCAGTGGGCTCGTGTCACGTGACACCGGGGCTTATGGGTTTTGTCTGTCCTCCTCACTAGGATCGGGGGTCCCAGAGCCTGGAATATTGATTTGTTTTCTTTCTAGGGCTCTGCATTTCTGAGCCGAGCATCTGTGCATAGTAAGGGCTCATTCAGGAATTGTTGAGTTGAGTGTGATCTCTGGGATTAAGATTTTAGGCCCAAAACTAGTGCCAGTTCCCAGTGCTGGGACAGTGGGGTCGGCCCCAGGACCTCCAGCCAACTCTGTCTTCTTTTCTTCTTTCTAACCAGCTAGAAAAGTGCCCCTAAAATAGCCAGTCAGTATAACATGTCCTGGGCCCTCCACAGAGAATTCCACAGTCAATGTGAGTTGGTCCCTGTAGAGGGCCCAGTGTGTGGTTTATGTGCTGTGGTAGGCGATTTGTTTATTCTGTAGTCAAACATGTTTGAGTACTTGCTGCGCGCAGCATGGCCCCTGACACTTCGCAGAAGGTGAGAAGTCATGATAGGTGGCTTCGGGCTGGTGGAGAGCTGGGCAGAGGGCATGCAGGGTCCAGCTGGCGGAAAGCAGCAGCGCTCATGGTAGAATGCAGCAAGGCCTGCGCCGGGCTGAGGCTGCCGTGTGGCAGGGCCAAGGAGGCTCCTTACAGAGGTGGCCTGAGAAGCAATCCTTAGCTACGGACTAGGAGCTGCTTCGTAGTACGAACCCTGCGCTAACCTTGTTCCGCTTTCCCATCCAGACCCTGCTGAACGAGCTGGACCGAAGTTTGGGCCGGTACCGGGACGAGGTGAACCTGAAAACAGCCATCATGTCCTTCATCAATGCTGTGCTCAATGCTGGTGCTGGAGAGGTGAGGCCCCTTTCCTGGCTCTGTGTGCACGCACGTGTCCTTCCTGGCTAAGTGGCAGAGAAAAGAGCCGAAGCATCTGGTTGGTATATCATGTCATCTTCAAATTATTTTTAGAGCCTCTTCCATCTTTCACTTGGGCCTTGCTGTCACCAGGGTAACAGCGTATCAGTCAGCCCCATTCTGCCTGTAACCTACAATCTGTTCTGTCTGTGGCTCTTCTTAGCTGCGTCAAGGACAAATTCTGACTTGCAGAGTTCTTCCTGCTCCCCCTAACCCTGGGGGAGGTGGGCTCCTGGGACTTTCCTGCAGAGGTGGCGTGGCACATTCTTGTTGAAGAGGAGCCTGACCCGCAGTGGTGAATGCAGGCTGGGAAGAGCAGGGCTGTTGGAGCACCAGGGTGGTCCCCAGTACACCTGGCTGAGCAGGGTGGCAGGGGTCAGTTGTGGGAGGAGAGTGTTGTCCAGCCCTTTGTTCTAGAGTTTTCCAGACATCTGCATCTGGATGCTTTCTGGGTTTGCTGGGGGCAGCCCTCTAGCACTTTCTCTCAGGAGGCATGCTTTTTCCTTTGGGATCAAGATTGGATTCTTAAATGTTTTTCAATATATATATTGAAAAAATATATACATATATTTATTTATTTATTTATTGAGAAACAAATAGCAATGAGACTGTATCAAAACTGATTAATAAGACAGTTTCAATAACTAATACCTTGTACATTGTTATCTTCTTAGTAGTTATCTATAGTACAAGAAGCAGACAGGATATTCTGTCCAAACACTATTAGTACAAATCTTTCTACTCATTGAATTAAGTGAAAGTAGTCATATATCTGTCCTATCTATTCCGTCCATACAAATACAAAAATGGTCCTTCTTTTGTATCCCCTTTTTTTTGTTGTTTAGTCCTGTCAGAGATGGGTATCTATTGGCATTTAAATACTTTTTAAAATTTTATTTATTTATTTATTTATTTATTTATTTATTTTGGTGGAACCAGGGATTGAACTCAGGCCCTTGCACTTGCCAGGGAAATGCTTATTCCATTGAGCCATCTCCCTGTCCTCTGGCATCTAAATACAATAGGTGTGTGAATTCAGCAAAACAATCCAACACATTCCAGCAATCCACAATAGTAGTGGGTTATCCTCAGAAGTTTGTTGACTTGAGCCTTTCACAGCTCAGCATATTAATATGGCTTTACTTTATATACCTCATTTTTATACTTCTCTGCTAAATGGTTAAGACCAAGATAAAGTGAGACCTATATAATAAGAAATGTAACTTTTGTATCACATAAGATCAGTCAGGAACCCTCAGTGTTTATCCTGTAACCCTGTTCTGCACTTTGTAGATCCCTTGTCAGTATCAGCCATGTGGATGAGTCATGGCCATTGCTTGACCAATTTGCTCTCTGTGAAAGCCTGAGAGAAGGTTTTCTCTCCATGTGACTCTTCTTAGGCACACTCTACATCATGATCACTTTCCTCTGTGGCCCCATAATCTCCTTGATCAGAAAATTTGGGACACAACTGAGTTACAGGATGTTACAGTACAGGTTCTCCAATGTCCTGAGTCTTCACTGCCCTTGAAAGGCTAGGGCCAAAATTTTGGCTGAACTTGCAACCCTTCTTTTTCTGTAATTTTTGATCTGCAAACTTAGGTTGTTATGCCTAACATGATGGATAGACACACAGATTGTTAGGGTAAACTGAATTGCATATGTTGTATGGTAATAATAAGCTTCTTTTCCGGAGGATTAACAGGATTGGATTGTTAGACCATCAAAATAGCAATATTAGAAGAACATGAAGGATAGATAAATGCTCCATACTCTGAAGGCAGTCAGATGGCCCAATGAAGGTCAACCAGAAGGACAAAGAGGGCAAAAAACTGAGGGATCTTGACCCTAACCTCTTTGCACCCAGCACTCATTTTGTTGTGCATGCAGTTCTGAAAACCTGCATTAGGTAACATTGGCTGGGAAATGAATAATCTGTCCCTACGACACTGGCATCACCTTTGTCTCTGCCAACTCTGTATGGCTGGCATCCCTTCTGATTAGTTGGTAGTTATATGGCACTGGATATGTTTGTGGCCATCAGCTCCATATGTCAGTGGAATTATGCCCACTTTATAAACAAGGAGATGAAGACCACAGAACTCAGGATTCTGTGACAGGACGTGGCCTTAATGGAGGGCTTGGCTGACACTGAAGCTCTTGCTCCTGTTACTTCACAGCTCTGCTCTGTGAGACCAGAAGCTAAGAGATCTCTGGGGAGGGTATAGAAAGATGCAGGGTAGGAGCCCCAAAAGGAACTGGGTAGTGGGCTTGCTCTGAGGGGCAGCAGGGTCAAGTCCACCCTGCGGGCCTCACTTGCAGTTCTGGGGCTTGATTAGTTCTCGGTGCATTTGCTACAGATGAGCTGGGACTCTGACTGGGGTGGTAGTGAGGGCCCCATGAGTGACTCTTGGGGACACGAGGCCCCTCATGAGTCTGGTCCTCCCTGGCTTACCCCAGGATAATCTGGAATTCCGGCTACATCTGCGGTACGAGTTCCTGATGCTGGGAATACAGCCTGTGATCGACAAACTCCGGCAGCATGAGAACGCCATCCTGGACAAGTAAGATCTCGGCCCCCGGGTTGGTCCCAAGGCAGATGTGCCAGGGCAGCGCTCAGCTGGGGGATGGGCAGCACCTTTGCCAGAGTCCTCCTTCCCATTAGGACTGCGTGCCATACCCAGCATAGTTCAGAACCAGCTCTGCGGGGACAAGTGTGTCCTGTGCCCACCTGCTGGTCTCAGTTCCTAGGTGATGGACAGGTGAATGCAGCGCTGCCCCCTGGGGGACATATGGAATATGTTGGGGAATTCCTTGGATTTCAGATTGATTGCTGGGGAGCATTATAGCATGGGTGGCTGAGGATTAATAATACTCAGCACCATGCAGGATAATTGTTTGGTGTGGAAATAGCCTGCCCAGAATGCATACTGCCAAGCCCTGGCTGGGGGGAGGGCACAAGTAAGCTCTGCACCTCACCAGTGAGCCCCTCTGCTCCTGTCCCTTTAGTACAGAAGGTACAGGATGTCCTTGTACCTGGGGCTGTCAAGGAGAGAGGATGGATGGAGAGACAGAAAGAGAGAGAGAGAGAGAGAGAGAGAGAGAGAGATTAGGAGATACTTTGCAATTCCCAGAAATGTTTTGGCACAGATTCCACTGATATGTAGTGGGTAGAGGCCATGGGAGTCGTAAGCACCCTGCTTGATGTCTCCCACGGCCGAGGATAGCCGAGCCTAATGTGCCACAGTGTCCAAGCTGAGGAATGCTGACCCATGGTGATGGGGATCTGGGAAGGCCAGGCATGGGCTCTTACAGCAGAGGGGTGCTGGCCTGTGGACAGGTGGCTTCTTTCTGGTTTGGCCTTAGGCTCACCTGAGTGAGGCATTCAGATTTAGCTGGGGTGCACGGACTACAACCCTATACCATGGCCGCCCCAGCAACAACCTGTCTCTCTGCCCCACCCCTACCTCATCTAGGCATTTAGACTTCTTTGAGATGGTGCGGAATGAGGATGACCTGGAGCTGGCCCGGAGGTTTGACATGGTGAGGAGCCCTGGGCTGGAGCCTTGCTGCTGGCTGACACAGGGCGGCTCGGCAGTGCTGCTTCAGCTGGAGTGGGTCTGGTGTCAGTAGGGGTCCTGTTGCCAGGTCCTGCTTCTGGATCCCTGGTGGAGCTAGCTCTGGTGGCCTCCAATGATGGGCTACACAGGTCGTAGCCCCCCAGGAGACCAAAACTCTCAAAGAGAGCCAGCTCTTGCAGAGGCTCCAGGGCCTTTCTTGGGCTGATTTTCCTGTCTATTTCCTGCACCCCGTCTCTCTATTCTTAAGGAGATCATACTTTGCAAAGCAGATCCTATTTTCATGTTCACCTTAGGGCCCCTGAAAATACCCCACTATTGGTTAAATATCGTATTACAAAACCCTCCCCAAATGGGAACCCCCTCCTGGGTGGTGCATCAAAGAACCAAGCCCCGCCCCTGAGTCTGTGTGTGGCCTGCAGTCACAGGATGAGCGGGTCTGGATCTGGACCCAGGGCGCCGGCTATGTGCGCCTCTGAAGCGTCTACTCTCCTGGTCCTTCCACTTAGTGGGAGGCAGGAGTTCACAGACACAAGTGCTTCACCTGCCCCTGCACACCAGGGCACATCCACCAAAGCTGGGGACATTTTGGTTGCTACCCTTGAGGTGGGAGTAGGAACAAAGGGTGGTAGCTGCAGATGTTGGTAAGCATCTTATGATGCAAAGGCAACCTGTTTAGGTCATGAGTCTCCCTCCCTGCTCCTTTCTCCATCGAAGCCTGGCTCAGAGGCAGGGAGAGAAATGCCATCCTGGGAGGGGGCCCGGGATGGAGATGCGGTCTCCCCGCTTCCCTTCCTCACACACCAAGACCCCACCCTCAGGTCCACATCGACACCAAGAGCGCCTCCCAGATGTTTGAGCTGATCCACAGGAAGCTGAAGCACACTGAGGCCTACCCCTGCTTGCTGTCTGTCCTGCACCACTGCCTGCAGATGCCGTGTGAGTACCCTGCCACCTGCTGCCCCAACAGCTGGCCTGGCTAGGGAGGGCGCTGGCGAGGCTTCGAAAAACCTTTCTGGGCTGGGGGGTCTATCACATCTTAGTCTGCACCTGTCCTTGGGAGCCCAGCCCCTGTGACTCAGGCCCCTCCCTCTTGGGGTGAGGATACCCACTGTCCCTGGAGGAGCCAGAAGCTTGATGGTGAGCAAGCCAACATCTTCAGCCAACAAGCAATGGCTCAGTGGTTGCACAATCAGACAGTGCTGTGGCTAGCTCATAAAGCAGGAGTACTCAGTACTTGTCCTATTTTTGTGTGTAGTACTAGGGACTGGGCCCAGGGCCTTTACACTAAGCTACATCCCTCATCCATTTTTATCTTGAGAAGGGGCTTCACTAAGTCACCCACCGTGCATTCAACCTTGCAGCTCTTCTGCCTCAGCCTCCTGGAAGTCCCTTTGTTAATTCCAAAAGGAGGTTTCACAGTTAAGGAAGGAGCCTGGATATGCTATGAGCTTGCTCTGTGTGTGTGTGGTGTGTTCTATCAACTTCATCTAGTCTTTGCTGACCCTCACCCTCTTTACAAACCCCAGAAGCATCTTGGGAGCAGGACGTTAAGTTTTTTTATGTGTAGACGAGCCCAGTGCTTGGATCCATGGCACATGCTTGCTCATAACCACCCTAGAATGCAGTTGGAAGCCAGCTGTCACCAAAATGTTTGGTGCCTTAGTGTCTCACAAAATGGAACGTTCAAATTCAGGGGTCCACCCAAATGCTCCACCTAGTCAGGCTTGCCAGAGCGACGGTGGGGCTGGGGGTAACAGGAGCAGTGGTGATAACAGGAGCGGCAGTTCGCTGTGTGCCACCTCTGGGCGCAGGGAATGGACACCGGCTCTTATTCTCTTCCACTGCTGCGTGTCCCTCTCCACTCCCTGGGGCCCCCATACCTGAGGTGAGGCTCACGTCGACACCAGAGGGAGGCACGATGTGAGGGCCCGTAGCCAGCATCTCTGCTCCTCACGGTGATGAAGCAGTGCCCATCATCTCCGTCCTACAGGTTGCACGAGGTGTTTAGTTGCTGAAGGAATTTCCTTTTCATGGGCTTTGAGAGATGCATGTTCTGTTTCTGTGAGCCTTGCTGCATGTACCTGGTTGCAGAGCCCGTAGCAAGCTCCACCCCTTAGCAATGCCTGCGCTGACAGGACCGTGAAAACCCTGGGTGATAGTGAGCTGGAGCGGACAGTGAGCTCTCGGTTCTCCAAAATGAGCCCAAGGAGTCTCTGTGGGAGATTCAGGAAGAGCTGGGAGACCTCACTTCTATTGTGCCTGGTATCCCAGCAGCGACATGGGGTTCCCTCTAGTCTGTTCAGAAAGGGGGCTTTAAGGGCAGATCTACTGACCTGGGGCAGAAGTTGATGGCAGGTTGTGCTGGTTGAGTTCTACTGGTGGTCAGTAGAGGTGGATGTTGGCATCAGGG
>PVKA01011238.1:0-61645 GCA_004027165.1 Ctenomys sociabilis
ACAAGATTTCTGGCTTCAGAAGTGTAATTGTGGTAGCAGTAGTATGAGGGAAGAATATATGAGATATGATTTAAAATAGAGTATATGTCTACATTTTAAAAAATCATGGTCATAAAATACATAGGACTGTTAGTTCCGTTCAAAATACCTCTTCCCTTGGTTTGAACACACATCCCATTGTTCTCAACACTTTCTGAAGTAGTTCTGGAAGTCCTTTCTTGGTCTTTAGTTCTCAGAGCTGCCTTGATGTCCTGAATTTATGAAGAAATGTTTTCTATTTCATGGTCATTTTGATTGTGTAGAGCCAGAAGTCATATGGGGCAGATCTGCTGACTGAGGTGGACGAGGATACACAATAATTATATTTTGCAGAAATTTCTTTTTTCTTATTTATTTACTTTAATACATTTAGTACAGGGTCTACAGGGTCTCACTACACAGATCGGATTTATAGTGATCCTCCTGTTTTCAACCTCCTAAGCACTGGGATTACAGGTGTGTGCCACCACACCCAGTCTCAGTTGCCCTCTCAGCACGTGCCAGGGTTGGGGCTGGCATGACATGATGGGAATTGAATCCAAGTCCCTGTGTCTGCCTAGATAGGTGCTTTAAAGAATCTGCTGAACTATCTGGCTGGCTGGTATTCTTTCTTTCTTTCATTCATTTTTTTAAAAAAATTTTTCTTCTGTGCAGGTCTTACTACACAGCTCACACTTGTAGTGATCCTCCTGATTTCAGCTTTCCCAGTGCTGGGATTACAGGCAAACATAACCCATACCCAGATTTGGCCTCCACTCCTAGTGTGCCCGGGAGGGAGGGCTGGCATGGAGTGTGGTTCCAGGGGTCGAACTTGGCCCCTGTGCTTGCCTAAGCAGGTCCTTAGTCCATTGAGCTATCATGCTGACCCTTCTTTTGTCTTTTTGAGACACAGTTCAGGCTGGCTTTAAACTCACTTTGTAGCCTAGGCTGGTCTTCAACTAGGAATGATCCTACTGCCTGTTAGAAATTTCTGTAAGCATTTTGAATCAATTTCAGACATTGAGGCAGCCACAGAAACACTTATAAAAGAGGATTTCCAGAATTGCTTTAGAAATAGGCAAGAATGGTGGGATAAGAGTGTTATAAACAAGAGAGAGTAATTTGAGGGAGATTAACTGCAATATGTCTTTTATTGTAACATTGAAAAATTTTTTTTTGAAAACAGATGATATTTAAAAATTTTATATACTGTTTGATCAGACCTCTTGCTTTCTGGTATGGCAGCCTGAGATAGGATAGAAAGGAATGTGACTTTGAAGTTTCCTTAGGGACAACAGCTTGGGTCCAGTGGGCGACAGAGGTGAGATGGGGGGACACAAGGTTGGCTGGCCAGTTTAGTGGCTAGACTATTGTTGTTCTGGGTCTTGACCTCAGACTTTATTTTAACCTCAGGTGGCAAGGCAACTTAATGGGAGATACTTTCATTGCAGAGTTTGCCTTTCCCTCAACAGAGGACTTTTAGAAAGTCCAACTCTGCCATCTCAGGGCCTCAGTTTGTTTATCTACAAAGTGAGGAGTCTATCTAAAAAGTGGGGATGATAAGATTCATCTGTCAGCTCTTTGGGAAAGATTAATTAAGTAATGCATGGCACATTCACTGATTCATTATAAATTATAACAAATATTAGCAGAAGGTGGTATCTTGATTATTTTTGTCTTGTTGCTGGGACAAAATACCTGACACTCAAAATTAAGGGAGTAATGGTTTATTTAGCTCACAGTTTGTGGAGGTTCCAGACCATATTCAGCTGGTTCCAAGCAGATTGGTACATGGCAGAGGGCAGCAGTTCATGGCATTAGAAAACAGCAAAATAGTAAGAGCAAAAAAGGCAGGGACAGTGGCAGCAGAGGCAGAGGCAGAGAGAGCATGGGCAAGCAAGCCTCTCTCACTTATTTAAATTGCATTCATCCAGTCAGACTAGTTCACCCCAGTTACTACCTTTTGCCCTTTTCTCAGTCAAGAGAGAAAGAGGGAAGATGCTCTTATAGATCTGGGTCTAGCAAAGTGCCTCAGCTTACCAGGCTGGATCTAAGAAGTTTGAATTTGTCCCAATAAGCCTGGCTTGGGTCTGGTTGCTGTGCTCAGCTTCTTCCTACAGCAGCCCATGGAAGTGAACTCACTGTGTCCCTCTGGCAAGATGTTCTGTTGCTGAATTACTGGGTGGTTCTGGCCCCTAGTCTCTCTGCAGAGACTTCAGTGCATAGTTTCACACCAGGTCTGTGTGCCAGGCCTGGGCTGGGTCTGGAGGGGTTCTGAGAGCAAGGAGCAAATTGGTCAAGCAATGGCTGTGACTCATCCACATGGCTGACACTGACAAAAGATCTATAAACTATTGTGCAGGGTTTCAGGGTAAATACTGAGGGGATTTGAGTGACCATGTCAGATACAAAAGTTACATTTTTTGATATATAGATCTTGCTTTATCTTGGTCTTAACCATCCAGCAGAAAAGTATAAAAACAAGGTATAAAAAGTAAAGCCATATTGATATGCTGAGGTGTAAAAGGTTCAGGTCAGCAACTTCTGACATTGCCAGTCCAGCAGATAACCCACTACTATTATGGACTACTGGACTATACTGGATTACTTTGCTGAATTCACACACCTACGATATTTGAATGGCAATGGAATACCCATCTCTGACAAAAGTAAACAAAAAGATGATATAAATGAAGGAACATTTTGTAGGAAAAAAATATATATCTGTACATACAAAATAGGATATACAGCTACTCTCTCAGTTCAGTGAGAAGATTTATACTAATAGTGTTTAGACAAGATATCATATCTGCATCTTGTACTATGAATAACTACCACAAAGACAATGTATTATGCAATGTATTAATTATTGTAACTGTCCTACTAACCTATTTTGAAACTGTCTCAATGCTATTTCTTTCTCAATAAAATGAATAAAAAATAAATAAATTGCATTCAACCTATCTGTTCCCGGCTGGGTGTAGCTCTCACCCCATAATCCTGGCAGCACTCATGCCATAATCCTATCATTAGATCATGAATTAATCACTGTCTCGGGTGCTTTTCTCTCGCTGCTGGGACAAATACCCCACCCTTGAAGGAAGGAAAGGCTTATTTAACTCACAGTTACTAGAGGTTTCAGTCCATATTCAGCTGGCTGCAAGACAGAGCAGCATAGGGCAGAAAGAAACCTTTCTTGGTGGCCGCAAAGAGCAAGAGCAAGGGAGGGTAGCAGCCGCTCAAGAAGCTAACTTCTTTTCCCTCCTCTCCTTGAAATGCAAATTACCTGTCCGGTGCAGCATCCACACCACAATAATGAATCACAAACCCTAGAAGCTGCCCCTTGACCGCATGAGGCTTTGGGGAGGACACCCGTGCACAAACCATAACAATCACAAGCTCTAGAAGCCCACCCCAGTGACTACGTGAGGCTTTGAGGTGACCCCTAGATACAAGCCATAACAAGGGCTTCCAGATGACTACTTCTTAGGGGTAAGCACCAGCGTAGATTTCCAGGTAAGCACTTGCAAAGAAAGACTTCCCTATTAAAGTTTAAGGCAGGAAGTGTGTATGTGGAAAAGAAGTGAAGGCAGGTTATAAATCTGAGGAACACAGAGAAAGCCAGGCCTCTGAACAATGTTTTGATTGTCTTTGGATAGCTATGCTCCTGTGCAGTTTAGGAGAGGTGGGGGAATCTCTCCCACCCCCCCCCCCCCACCCCCCACCCCACAGTGCACTTTGAGAGTTACTTGGGAACTTAGTAGTTTTCTTTCTTGGACTCTCCGATTTCTGCCTTTGTAGCCTTTTGCATCTTTCCTAAGCAGCTCTCTGAGTACATAGCATGTACTCTGAGTACTGTCAGGGATATAAATAGTACCAGGGCAGCACTCAAGTTCAGGTGGAAGTGTCGCTGACTCAGAGGCTGACTCCTGTGACAGAGGGGAGGCACCTCTTAAAGAGGTGTGGCTTGCCCTTCCCCCTTCGGTCTGGTCCTGTCTTGTCTGTCTGCCTCTCTCAGGGCTGTTCTGGGATCCAGGCCCACCCAGTAAAGTCATGCCCCGGCTCACATTCACAAGGCTCCAAGGCTCTGTCTTGAAGAAGCTGCCCGAGTCCTGGCATCTTGGTACAGTACTTTTCCATTCTCTCTTTGTCCTTTGCCACAGTGCCAGCAAAAGGAATTCTGGGAAACAATAGATTGTCATTGTCGCAGAAAGGAGAGAAGGTAAAGAGTGGCAGATTGTCCATGTGTGCTTCTTTGATTTGAGGTGAAGGTACAAATGCTTTTCTCCACCTGAGCACCGCATGGACCATTTGGCGACATGGCTACTCACACTTTCCATCCTCAGACGATGACTTTCAAATAGGCCATTAGACAAAAGTAAGCTAAGAACCAATTTAGTGCTAAATATACCCATTCTTACAAAATCTGCTATTTTGGAGTTAAATGTTGCGGAAATTACCAAATTTGCATTTAATTATTTTAATAGATCTTGTTTACAGATGACTAGGCAAAAATGTAAAAAAAAAATCCCCCAAACTAATTCACTTTGACTGCTCTGGTTGTAACTGTGCCTAAAATAGAAAAAAACACACTCTGAATATTTTCTCAGAGTTGGAGGGGAAGCCAACTTCAATTTTATTTTGTCTCTGTGTCAAAACCACGGTGCTGCTTTCCCTATTAAATGAGATGTATATTTTGAAATTGAGGCTGAAATATATTTTCCTCGGTGAAGGACTTTTTCAGACATGTAGACTTTGGTTTGGTAGTGATGAGGATAAATTGTCATACAGTCAATAAGAATATCACCTGCATGCTCAGCTAGATGGGGTGTTAGATTCAAGCTTTGTTTCTTAGTAGCTGTGGATCTTGGGGAAGTCACTTAACTTTTCTGAATCCTGGCTTACTCCTCTAAAATAGAGATATTAATTTAACTATGTAAGAGCATTATAGAAACAATAGTAACTTGGATGCAAGGCAGCTCGTATAATGCCTTACAGCGCAGGATGTCCTCAGTAACGGTTGTGCTTTTTCTTCCTTTCCTTCTCTCTTCAGATGCAATCAGTTATTTTTACTCACTGGGTTAAGTGCAGTGGCAAATAGTTTCTGGATGTCAGGATCACTGTGAAAGAGAAGAGTAGATTTTTCTGACGTATCATTGTCTATGGTCGTACTTGCTAACAACTGATATGTAGAATTCATTTCTCAGAAGGAGACTGGCAAGTGTCGACTTGAAATGTTTTCATTTATGTCTCTGGGTTATGAACAGTCAAACCCTTTACTCCATAATATATAATTTGCCTTTGTGCTTTCAAGCTAAGCTAAGCTAAGCTCAGAAAGTGGGGAAGGGGTTGTGTATTCCTTATTTTTCTGCTACTGGGACAAAATACCTGACATCCACAACTTAGTGGAAGAGTGCCTTATGTTGGCTTGGTTTTGAGGGCGTTCAGTCTATGGCCCGTGGGCCTGGCTGAAGACACTTGATCAATTATGGCAGAAGAAGATTAAGAGAAAGGAGAAAAAAAGAAGCAGAGAAAGAAAAAGCAGGAATCAAAAGGCAAGAATGCCCCCACTGACCCACCTCTTCCAACCAGGGCAATTCATGGACCTCCTAACAGGACATTCAGCTATGAACTCCTCCATAAATTGATTTGCTGCTGAGTTCAGTCTCATGTTCTAATCACTTTCCAAACCTCCACTGTGGACATGTTGAGTCTGTCCAATCTAAACCACAACTGACCACCTCTTTTATGTTGCTTGATCCTTCTCTATTCTGAGGAAGTTGCATGTCTTAATTAAATGTGGGAAGGATCTTGTGTTTCCAAGCATGACAGGTATAATACTCGTTCAATAAATACAGAACAATGACTTCCCTAAGGGCAGGAGTTGGTGACAATCTTTTCTTACTAGTCTACTGTCAGTGGATACAAATTGTGTAGGAGTATGCTGGGAGCTATATACTCGAGCATAGTGTTGCTCAAAGTTGTACATGTACCAGAGACCCTTGGAAGGATTTTTAGAATACAGGTTGTTTGCCAGTGCACCTGGAGTTTCAAGTCATGCCGTCAGATACAGAGGCTGAGAATGTGCATTTCTCACAAGGCCCTTTCTAAACTACCACTGGTTACTTCTACTGTTTCCTTTCTGTGTTGGCTGATCCTTCTATAATCTGAGGAAGTTGCATGTCTTAATTAAATTAGATGCTGCTGACATTGTTAGTTCAGGAACCATACTTTGAGAACCACTCTTCTTGTGGTTAGGAGTTAGGAGCCAGGGGCTCATGAATTTATGCCCCTACTTCTCTGAGTATTTTCAGGGCAATTTTGAGCCTTAGTTTTCATAGATAGAAGTTGAGCTAATGCTCTGTATGTCACAGCATGAGAAAGAGAATCCAGTGAAAAGTTCCCTCCAATTGCTCAGTGTAGGCCCTGGTCATGGTAGGCAGTCAATAAATGGAAGCCAATGTGGCTGTGGGTGTCTACTATGTTCAGGCCCTGAGCTATGAAATGCAGATGTAAATAAGATCTGGTCCTTGCTCTCAAGAAACTTATAAATTAGTAGGAAAGGCAAATGGTTAAGCCAGCAGTTGTCAGATCACCACATGAGGGGTGTAGGCTCCTAAGGGGCACAGAGTGAGACACTCAACCTAACTGAGACTGGAGGCCCAGAAATGGTTCCTGGGCCAAGGTCAATACTCAGTCTGAATACTATGGAATGTGCAGAAGATAGCAAAGGCGGTACTAGGAAGAGGGATGGTTTGGAAGGAGTCAAGTTTGCCCATATGGTGGCCTTGTAGATTTCCAAAGAACTTTCATCGTGCCTAAATCTTATTATGAGCAGCTTCTTTAAGTTGAATCAGATCCTACCTTGGAAATGATTGGATGTGGACTCCATCACTTGCTCAGATCCATCCTCTCTGGCCTTTGGATGTTTCATAAGACACTCATGCTTTCCTCCATCTAAGACATTTGCAAGTTCTATTCCTTCAACCTGGAGCTCTTTTCCCAAGAACACTGTATAGAAATTCTACCTTCATGGGGCTCAGTCTTAATAACTGTGTTTAAGAAAAATCCCATTCCCTACACTGTGTTCTTATTTTGTTCATTTTTCTTCAGGGAATAGATCACTTCCAAAATTGTGTATTTTTTCATTCACTTCATACCTATTTTTCGCAGCAGAAGTTTAGCTTTGTGAAGATGGAGACTGTGTATGTCTTAATTCTTAGGTATGGAATAAACCCTTGATGAGTGTTTGTGGAATGACTATATTTGTAACTAGTAAATGGTTGAATACATAAATCCTTGAATGGAATTCCACATTGGTCTTTGGAGACTTATTCAAAAATTTCATGTTTGATGGGAGAAACTGAGGTCCAAGGAGTATAAGGGAGTTTCTAATGGCCACATAGGAAGTTGATGTTAGATCTAGAACCCAAGACCTTGGCTGCTACAGTAGTGCACTTCTTGCCCAAACAGAGAGCAAACATTTTTTGGTTTGGGTCACCAGACAGTGAGAAGTCCTACATTAAAATGGTACTAGCTGGTTAGAAGTTTCTAATCAGAGAGTTCTAATAATCAAAATAAACTTCTCTAATCAAAGCCCTCTAGGGACTTTGATTTGGGGTTCTCCTCCTTGTAAGGAGTCAGGTTAGTTGCACAGAATGATTGCAAGTAGGTGAGAAAATGGTGTAGAAATAGGTACCAGAGCATACCATGAGAGACCACATGCTACACTATAAGGCTGTGGTGGGCTGGTGGGGAAAATTTTGTGATTCTTGGAGGAATAGTAAAGAACCTGACAGTTCGATTAGCTTCCTTCTAGCCTGAGCACCAGGAGTCCTGGTAGCAATTTGGGTCAGCATTACTTCAATGCTTACTCTGTGTGAATGACTGTGTTTAGTGCTTCACATGCAGAACCAGGGAATTCCATCCCATTATTATTGCCTCATTTCACAGGAGAAAATGAAGCCCAGAGAGTTGAAGTCAACAGTCCAGGTTGATCCCGGACTGCCTGGCTCCTGAACACACGTACGTAAGGTTGTGCTGAAAAGTCATAGAAACTCAAGTCCTGGCTGATTACTTAGGAGCTGTGTGTGTGGTCTCAGGCGAGTAATGGCTTCTCAAGCCTTGGTTTCTTTGTTTGCATGAATAGAGTAAAAGTACACCCCTTGTTGGATCATTGCTAGATTTTGTCATCATGTGGATCCTGGTGTGAAACTTCTCACTCTTGTCATTACTGGCCATCGTTTTTTTCCTCTTCTGGCTCAGGCTTAGCTTTTGTGTCTTGCCACCTGTGCAGTCAAGGGCCAGCGACCTAAGGAGTCACTGCTTTTCTCTGACTTGTTGCTGGCCTTGGGCATTATCTTTGCCTTCTGAGTTTTGAGGTCTCATTCTTTGCAGGTATAGGGTGGTGGCATTTGTATGAAATATAGAAACCACTTTGAAGTTACAGTTGGAAAAGGAGGCCTAAAGAAAGTGATATCTAGAAGTTACCTGAAGTACTTGAGCAGTTTCCGGTGGTGCATGGAGCAAGATGTCTGCAGATGCTCCTTGAAGCATCTGTTGCTCCTGCTGGTCCATTCTGCCTGTGGCTGGCACTGCCTCTGTGAAGAGAGCTTGCAGTGGGTGGCTCTGGAGCTGGGCAGACTCTCAGCTCTCCTGGATCTGGCTCTGGCCCTCCATTGTGCTCAGGTCTTGGGCAACTTCCTTTGCCTCTCTGAGCCTTGTTTCATTCATTTGCAAGATGAGTTGGTTGCAAAGAATAAATGGAAAAACAAGAGTGAAGAGAGGGTTGTAAATGTGTGGAGGCAGATGTTAAAAGTTGCTGAATACATTTAGCAAGTATTTATTGAACACTGATATCTTTTTTTATTTTTATTTTTGTTTTATTGAAGTACAAATATCAATGAGACAGTTTTAAGATACCTTGACAAGATGGATTTGATAAATTAATACATTGCAAACTGTTTTCATAATGTTTTGATATCATAGAAGGTGCATACATGATATTATACTTACAGACATTATTATACCATATGTCTCTTATCAGTAAATTAAGAGAGTGTAGCTGTTTGTGAATCTTATTTTTTATACCTGAATTACATCAAAGATTCAATAATTAATACTTTCTACCTTGTTATTTTCCTAGTGGCTCTCCATAGTACTAGAATCTGACATAATATTCTGTCCAACCACCATTAGTGCAAATCTTGCCTCTCGTAGTGAACACTGATATCTTTAAGGCATTTTTCTAGCTTCACAAACTATGGCCCTCTGGCTAAATCTGGCCATGGCATGTTTTTATAAATAAAATGTCACTGGAACACAGCCATAGCCATGTCATTTATGGCTGATTTGGTGCCCCAGTGTAGAGTTGGATAGAGCTATATGCCCCATAGTCTTATGGTATTCATTATCTGACCTTTTTGCAGAAAAAAAGTTGCTGATAAATCTGATCTAGGTGATGGTAAATAATGAATTAAACGCAGACACACACACACACACACACACACACACACACACACACGCACACTGGTACTTTCACAGGATATTCTATGAGAATGATGAAAGACAAAAAACCCAAAGTAAATAACTGAATTATAATAATAATCCAAATATAGTAAGTACGATGGAGATATATAATGAGGATAGATAGATAGTTCTGGGCAGGGAGTATGGCTGAGTTTTAGCTGCCTGATCTGGAAATATTAAGTTGTGTCTTAGCCTTGACTTGAAGGAGATGAAGAGCAATGAAGGCACCCAGAGAAGAGCGTCCCAAGTAGCCTGCAGCAGGTGCAAAGGTCTTGAGGCAGTGGCTTACCTGGCATGTCCTAGAAACTGAGGAATGCTGTGCGGCTGGGGCAGAATTGGTAGAGGTAGAGGAGATGGACAAGCCTTGTACAGTTACGTTTCTCAGGCTTTATGGCATTTCTGAAGACTGCTTTTCTTTCTGGGTGAGCTGATAGCCACTGGTCAGTGTTGACAGAAGTGATGCAATCAGGCTTCACACACTAGATGTGCATGGTGGCTGCAGTGTATTGAGTGGTCTACAGGGAAGCAAGGGCAGAGCCCCAGGGATCAAAGATAACTGCGGATCCCCTTCTGGCACTCTGAACTTTGCATCCCTAATCAATTTCCTTTCTGTTTTAAGGTAGTGTCTGGAGTCCAGAGAGGAACAGGACCAGGCTGGGTGGGGCACAGCAGGAAGCTACGGGGATTGTGGCAGTGTGGCCATTGCACAGCTCTTTTAGGAATGGCCACTGTCTTGCTCCAGTGGCTGTCACTTTCAGGGCTTCATATTTCCAGAGCTGACTCTGCCAAAGAACTCAGAGCTGCAGGTTTCAGTGTGAGATCTTCCAGCTGTCTAATACTGGCCATTGATTCAGCTTGTCTTGTTAAGTAGCATGCAAAACCAAGCAGCAAGGACTCCATGGCAAACCTGTTTTGAGTTTGCTGAATTCAAGGATTTTGGCTTTGTTTGGTGTGTTTGCAGGGGAGTGGTAATGGGGACTGGGACTTGGCAATAGAAACATGTTGTTTCTAACAATGTGACCTTGGCACTGTGACCCACGTTAATGGGTAAGGACCTGTGGCTTTATGCTCACCTCTGTGGCTGGGGTACCTTGATGCTTAGCTGGAGCTGAGTGTGTCCAGTTTGCATTACCTGGAGGGTGTAACTTGTATAGAAATAATGTCTCATTTACTCCTTGGGCCCAGCTAAGTACTTGGAACAGTCCTAGGACCGAGAAGCTGAGGTTACTCATGGGAGAGAAGGTCACCCAGTGCATCCTCAAAACCTACAGCACCACTGTGCTGCTGGGACTGTATTTCAGATTCCATATGTAACCCACAATCATGCAGCATTTATCTTCTCAGCTCAGCCCTGGCTTATTCCACCCAGCATAATTACCTCTGGTTCTATCCGAATGGCAGGTACCGCACAGAGAGGAAAGTGGGCAGGTAAGAGCAAGAAACACCAAGTTCCGGTTATGCAGGATGAAGAAGTCTTGGAGGTCTAGTGTGTGGCAATGTGACGGGAGTGGGCAGCACCTCGCAGTACTTGTACACAGAACCTGAAATATGATGGGATAGTACATCCTTTTCTTTTGGCGGAACTGGGGATTGAACTCAGGCCTTCGCACTTGCCAGGGAAGCACTTATTCTACTGAACCATCTTGCAGGCCTCCAAGACAGCACAGCTTAAGACAAAAGATGATGGCAGCCATGCAAGGTGGTGGATGTGTGAAAAAGCTCTATTTACAATGGCTTCGCAGTATGCGTGTATATTGAAACATCAAGCTATACACCCTAATTATATCAGTTTCTTTGTCAATTATACCACACAAAAGAGTAGCATAAAAGAAGAAATACTTGAACAAAGCAAACAATCAAACAAGGAAATAAACGAACAGCGAAGAAATAGTAGTGTTGAGTTGCAAAATTGAAGCCTTCGGGCCAGTCTGGGTAGCCATCAGATTTTGTTTGGGTTGCAAGGTCTTATGTATAAATAGAAATCTGTTTGAAATTAGTTACTGGCTTTTGAAACTTAGATTTGCATACTAGTCCTTTGAAGACATGTATGTGTCTATATGTACAGCTCTCCGTGCAAGAAATGGGATTTCTGGGTCTTATTGTAGTTCTATTTTCAATTCCTTTAAGGAAGTTCATATCCTTTTCCAATGTACTCATTTACATTCTTTCCAACTGTGTACAGTGGCTCCCTTTTCCCCACACCCTCACCAAAACCACATTTCTTTTCTGTAATAGCTATTCTGATAGTTTTGAGGTGATAGGCTTCATTGCTAACTCACTGATTAAGAAGAGGAAAGATTTCATTCTAAATTCCAAACGTGAGCTTCTCCTGAAGCATTGGGAAAGCCTGGCCAGACCAGGCCCCGAGTCTGCCATGGCTGGCTGGGTGGTGCTGGGGATGGTCTGCCTGCCTCAGGTGGGACTGAAGTTCCCGACTCGGCCTCAGCCCCTAAGCTACTTTACTTATGTACATTATCTGCCTGTCTCCTCTTTACCTCATCTCTCTGAGTTTGGATCTCTTGAAGCTGGGGCCTAAGCTGGGAGTTGGACCCCTTAGGGATGTGTCCTGTCTATAAGAATGCCTGTGCCTGCTCCCAGGACTCAGGAGCCTGTGTGTCTGCCCACCCAATAGCCAGGAGGCTCCTGCCTCCTGTCAGGCCCCCCCACACCAACTCTGGGGAACGAGGCAGGCAGAGTGGCTTTCAGGAGCGAATTAAGGCAGGCTGAGATGGCAAAGAGGACAAAATTTTCCCTCTGTCCTGTTGCATGCCCGAGTGTATTAGCTTTCTTGGTAATTGTCACACAGCAGTCAGGGTCACAGCTGGGACCTGGAAACATTTCATCCATGACGTCGCAATTGATTTTCTTCCTTTTATCCTCCCGCCCAGCCTCCTTCCTTCCCTCCCCACTTACTTGCTTCTCCAGTGCTTCACTGATTCCCCTTGACATTTGAGGAGAATTCACTCTCGGTGACTTGTTTTGTCCCTGTTAATCCCCAATCAATACATGCCATCCAATACAGTTTGGAAAAAATAATTATTATTCTGCCTAGACCAAAAGTCATCCTAATTTAAAGGATAAATTGCTCACTCAACTTTCAAATATTCATTCTTAAAGGAGGCGGGTTCATGGGTTGGCAGAGGGAGGTGACAATACTTGATAGTATATTCATAGAGGAATACCTTTAAAAAATCTTATTTATACTTGTATTAAAAGCTTACAATGTACCAGGCATTTGGAATATATTCTCTTTAATTCTTCTGACAACCTGAGAAGTAAATTGCTAATTTAGAATATGCAAAATGGAGGTAAAGAGATAATGAGGCTTCTCCAAAGTTATATAACAGAACTATGATTTGAGCCCAGGTATTGTGGAGGCCAAAGCTCATAATGTACATTGAGGAAAATGCCTTGTGGACCTCCTAGCCCCCACTCTTCATCCTGTCCATCTCAGGACAGGTGGAAAGCCCCCTTCTCAAAGCTCTGCTCCTGGTACGAATTTGATGATTTAGCCTCCTCTTGCAAATGTGATTTATAGCTTTGGTTATGCATGGAGGGAAGTGGTTATGTTTCTGATGTGAATTATGGCACAGTTGAGGTCACAGTGTTCTTAATGTCCCTTGAGCAGCCAGTGCAAGGAGTGGGGGCTACTGGGAAGGAAGCCAGGGCCACAGGCAAGCGCGGAACTGGAAAAGTCTCTCCCTGGCTTGTTGGGCTTAAAGAACAAGATAGAAAATGGTAGCAGGAAGCGTCTACATTTTCTTGCTCATTCACAGGATAGGACTTCTGAAAGCTCCTCTGCTGCCTATGAGGTTTTTGTTTTTTAAGCCTGAGGATGCTTATGGTGGACCTATTATGTCCTTGCTTTTGGGATTATTGTATTGTCTGCTACCTTTGTTGAGCTGCATTGTCAATGTTCACAACCTGAGACTGTGCTTTTGAGGTGCCATGGATCACCACACTGTGGACTCTGCTTCCTCTATGGATTTCCAAAGCAGTAAGAAGTCATCTCTCCCTCATTCTGGGATGGAGTCCATTGTCTAAATTACAAAGCCATCCTACTTGGGCACTGCAGTAAAACTTCTCATGAAAACATGGCCTTCAGCCTACTCAGTCCCTCTCTGCCTGATCCAGGACCCAGGCATCTCTGTCTGTCTGTCTGTCTCTCCTCTCTCTCTCTCCTCCCTCTTTCCTTCTCTTCAAAATTCCTGCTTATTTTTCTCTTTCATGCTTATCAGGGGCCTCATGCAGTCAAATTACACAAAAGCAGTTTCCCAGAGAATCCAGCTTACCAGTTAGTTCTCTACTCTACCAGACATGTCTGAATTCCGGGCTGGCTTCAAGGTAGGATTTAACAGCATTTAATCATATGGGTTCCAGTGGAAATGAAAATGGTGCAGCAACTTTGGAAAACACATTGGCAGTTTCGTAAAATGTTAAATATAAACTTTCCACACAAATTCAGCAACTTCCCTCCTAGGAATCTACCCAAGAGAAATGAAAACATATGTTCATACAAAGCCATATCATGAATATTCATACAAACATTATTCTTAATGTCTCCAAAGCATAGACAATCCGAACATCAGTCAGCCAGTAAATGGATAAAAGAAAGTGGTATGTCCATGCACTGGAATATAATTCAACAATATAAAAGGTTATGAAATATTAGTATCTGCTCCAGTACAGACAGCCCTCCGAAACAGTATACTAAGTAACAGAAGGTAACTGGAGAGACTGTATACTGCACAGATCTATTAGGAAGTATTCAGAAAAGGCAACTGCATCAAGACAGAAAGCAGATGAGTGGTTGTCTGTGGCTAGAGAAGTAAATGGGAATTAACAGCAGATAAACATGAGAGAACATTTTAGGGCACTGAAGATATCCTGAAACAGAATAAAGATAACGATTGAAATTCTGTAAGTTTTTTTTTTTTTTTTTTTGTTTTTTTTGTTTTTTTTGGAGACAGGGTCTCACTATGCAGTTCAGGCTGTCCTTCAGCTCACTTTGTAGCTCAAGCTGGTCTCGAACTCACAACAATCCTCCTGCCTCAGCCTCCCAAGTGCTGGGATTACAGGCATGCGCCACCACGCCCGGCCCGAAATTCTGTAAGTTTACCCCAAATCACAGAATGATATTGTTATAATAGGTAAATCTTACGGTGTAGAAATTATAGCTCCATAAAATTTTTAAAAATGTATGGGCTTAGGAGTTCAGACAGACTTTAATTTGAGCTCCTGTTCCATTGCTTACCAGCTTTGCCATTAGGGATTACCTACTTTCACACAACCTCAGTTTATTTATCCATAAAATGGGCTGAGGTATTACTTCATGGCATAATTTTTTATTTTATTTTATTTTATTTTATTGAACTATAAATGTCAATCAGACAGTTTCAAGACACCTTAACAATACAGGTTCGATAATTTAATACATTGTAAACTGTTTTCATAATGTTTTGGTATTGTACAAGGTGCATACATGATATTATATTTACAGATATTATTTTAGCAGATATCTCTTATCAGTGAATTAAGAGTGTAGCTGCTTACTTATCTTATTTTTTATACCTGAATTATATCAAAAATTCAATAATTATTTTCCTAGTGGATGATCGTAGTACTAGAAGCCGACATAATATCCTGTCCAACCACCATTAGTGCAGATCTTGCCTCTCATAGAATTATGTAGAAGCACAGCGTTATCTATCCCAACTGTACTGTCTATACACACACATCATGATTTTTTCTTTCTACACCCCTTCCTTTGTCTACACCTGTCAAAGGTGGGCACTCGACTGTCATTCAACTAACTTTGGTGCTTGAACTCGACACCACAATCCAACACAGTCCAGCATTCTACAATGATAGTGAGTTATTCAAAGAAGTTGTCAACCATAGCCATTTACAGCTCAGCTTAATATATTATGGCCCCACGATGTATACTTCATTATTATACTTTTCTGCTGGATGGTTAAGACCTAGATAGATCAACACTTATATACTGACACATGAACTTTATATTTCCTATGTGGTCAGTGAAGTCCTCTCAGGGTTTATCTTGTAGTCCTGTACATTATTCTGTAGATCCTTTGTCTGTGTCATCCATGTGGATGAGTTATGGCCAATGCTTGACCAGTTTGCTCTCTGTGAGAGCCTGAGAGAAAGTTTTCTCTCCATGTGACTCTCCCCAGGCACACTATAGAACTTCAATCTCTTTCCTCTGTGGCTCCATAATTTTGTGGCATAATTTTGTGGCATAATTTTAAAAATTCAAGTTCAGTAGAGCATAGGAAGTGTTTGACATCAAGGAAATAAACATTAAAATTATTAAAGATTAATGTTATTTACTATGTACTCAAAAACTTATCTGTTGTTGTCTTTCCTCATAGCTAACAGAGTCTTTGTATTATTAACCCTTTGACATGTATGATAAAAGGGTACTCTAGTAAAATAATAGGTTTCTTTTTCTTGGAAAGTGTTTCTAAATGTATGGCACACCAGGCTGTGGACTGAAGGTGTGTAAGATTGGAGCCCGTACAGGGTTTTTAGGGTTGCCTGCTACACCCATTCCCTGGCAGGTCCTGTTTGACTTCATTTGGGTCCGTCATTCACCTTCTCCCTGGCTTACCACAACAGGTCGTCTGTCTTTTGTGGGCTCCTGGCTCCTATTTTTGTGAAGCATTTTCTCCGAAGGAGAGGGGAGGGGCAGGATATCCCCAAAGGGCTTCCTGCAGCCTCTCAATTAGACTGGTTGTGGGGAGACTCCGGAGGAGGGAGGGCTGGGCTCCTGCCAGCAGGGTGGCTGCAAGTCTGGGGATAGAAAATAGAGCAAAGCAAGGGAGCTGAACTTTCTAAGCAGCCAGCTTCATTCTGGGCATGGCAATTGCTTGTGCTGTCAGGAGGAATCAGGCTCATCTGCTGAGGAGCGCTGCCAGGACTGAGAAACCTTGTGGCTACAGGTTCCCCGGCTTCCGGGCTGACTGAGATCTTGGCTCTGCCTCGCTAGGGTTACAAAGCTTTGAGACTGGAAATGTCGAACTATAGTTGAACACACTGCCTCTGAATACTCACTGGCATGTGAAGTCCTCATGGTCCAGCTTCCATAGTAGGCATGCTTCACACCTGCATCCCACCAGGGCTCCGCTCTGTGGACCCTGACCTTGGTTTCCACATGCCCTGTGCTCCCTCATCTCTTTGCCTTTGTATCTGCAGTCCTGTCTCTACCCCTTCCTCTTTCTGCAGATGGGGATATTGAGGCCAAGAGTGATCAAGCAACTCAAAGCCGCACAGCTAGTAAGCTGTCCATATAGCTCTTTGTTATTAGGCTGTACCAGTTGCTAGAGTTTGGTGTGAACTGTAGCACATTATGCCATGTTGTATCATAGTTACATGATGCGTGTGTTTTTTATCGCTATGTCCTATAGGACCAGCACAGAACCTGATACATAATCAATTTGGTGCCTATTTAAATTCCTGAATCAGGCCCCCCTCCCCCACTTCCTAGCTCAGAGGCTTTGGGAGAGTCAGAGCTCTCTGCCTCAGTTTCCTTAATAAAAACTAGTACTCCTATCCAAGGTGTTGGTGAAAATGTTGAGGGTGAGGCATGGTGGGTGTTTGCTGTGTAGAGGGCATCATGGATATCTTTGTTTTTGTCTGGGCATGCAATTCTGGTCATTCTCAGCTGATGTATTCAGATAAGGTGGACCATTATCCAGCGCGAGGGAGAGCATCCTGACCCTGGCTGGCCTGGCCAATCAGAGTGCTGAATTAGTCATAGGGATCGATTCAAAGATGGCCATGTGACTCTGACAAGCCAATCCATGCCCTCTCAGGGACTTTGGCTATAAGTATTAGGGAGAGGCATATTCTATTCCTTTAAAAGAGTTTTTATTAGTTCATGTTTGCATTACATAATTGTTACATGCTCTTGAAATGATGAATGCTGAAGGCCGTATGAACACTAAACTGTTGGTGCCAAACTGGGGTAGGGTCCTAAAAATAAATTAAGTCTGGAAGAAAATGCAACCAAAAGGAGAGTAGAAAGAAGAACTCTGGCCATATTGTTCATGTTTTCAGTTATATTTGGATTTTTATAGCCATAAAAAAAACAATACTCTTTCGTCTCTCTCTCACTTTCTTTCATTATTTTTTCATTTCTTTAACCTTGAGCTGGGCAAAGTTGTTTTTTTATTACATGTCAATGAAATTCCTATTTTACAAAGTGTTTAAAATCATGAATGCTATCTTTATTGCAATGTTGTCTACTGAAATCAGGTTCTAGCCTCATGTCAGAAGACAGAAAGATGAAAAGTGCACAGTTTTTACACAATCATCATGTAATTATAGTAAAGTATGACATAATGTCTTACAATGCATAGCAAAATGTAGGAATTGGTAAGCAAGGGAGTGAGTAGAGTAATATATACTTGTGAAAAGATCAGAGCTGAGCTTTAGATTTAGAAAAACTGTCAAGTAACTCAGTAGGCAGTCAAAATGAACACAGGTAATGGGGTCCAGAACTCACTGGGTAGAAGGCTCTCCCAGCCTTTGAGGAATGTACCTCTCTAGATCTTCCTGGTCCTGCCTTTCATCTTTGTTTCCTGCATAAATAGAAGACTTACTTGTAGGAAAGAACTTAAGCTGTCTTTCAAGCTAAGCCTTTTTTTAAGAGCTCTTTTCCTGGTATGAACTTGATGATTTATTTTCCTCCAGTGAGCCTGATTTATAGAGTTAAAGTTATGCACAGAGGGAAGTGATTATGTTTCTTAGGTGAATTATGGCATATTTGAGGTTCCAGTGTTTTTAATGTTCTCTTGAATAGGTGAGTGCAAGCAGGAGCTAGTAGGGAGGAAGACAGGATTACAGGCAAGTGCAGAGCTAGAAGAGTCTGCAGAGAATTGCCTCAGCTCTCGGACACGATGTCCCACTTATTAGGCTTCCCAGGTTGTTGGTAAGATGGTCACAGTAGTAGGAATTGCTTGCATTTTCCATACTCTTAAGCTTTTTCCTACACATAAGTCTCCTGTTTATGCAAACTTTCCTTTTATTATGCTCAGCAATTCTTGTAGTAGGTATATTTGTCATTGTTCTGGGCCCGTTCTATTCTACCATGCCTGCCATATTTAAAAACAGAAAAGAACTGACTGAAAGCAGGAGCAGAAATTTGAGACTGAGTAATTTTCTTATGTGAGAGCCATAATGGAGGTGGTAGGTGAGACCAATCAGGTAGGATGGGGCTGGGTCATCTAGAGTTCTAACTGTTAGGAATGCACTGTGCTGGAGGACAAGTGATGGACAGTGAGACAGAAAGCTACTGGGAAACTGAATGGAGATGCAGGAGGACAGGGGCAGTGGCTGTGAAACACAGAGCTAGCCCTTCATTTTGATTTGTTATCACTGAGATAAGGGAAATTTGAGTTGGGACATCCTATATACACAGCAGCTTACATATTATAAGTCTAGCAAATATAAATTGGCCTGATTTCATTATTTTTTTAAAACACTGAGACTGCCACTCATGGTTTTTTGTATCATATTTCATTAATTTTACTCATTGGAATAGAACTCAGGACCTTGCCCTTGTAGGCAGATACTGTACTGCTCAGCTAAATCCTGGCCCTCTCAACAAATATTTATATAGCATCTGTCATGTGTCAAGCACTTAGACTAGGCAGTAAAAAAGAGCCATGAACATGTTAGTGTGCATTTTCTTATGGGACAATGGTATATAATGTGTTATGCAGCAATCAGAGCAAAGATGAAAACAACTTGGGTGGGAGAACACAGATAAAAGAGGACGTATTTTGAGTGGGGTGGGCAAAGAGAGTCTCTTTGGTAAAGAAGTCTGTCATGAGATCAAGACACCTGGAAAGACATGCTTACTCATTTCTGGGCAATATTTGTAATGTAATTCTAGGTGGAAAAAAATCACAGGAATTAGAACATGAATTAGGACTGAGGCAATTGCTAGTTACCACTGGGGGAATCTTTTTTGTGATCCAATCTTTTTCCTTGTTCCTTTATGATAAAAAAAAGTCATGCATCACAGCCAATTATAATGAAAGAGTGAAGAGAACCACAGGTGAAAGACTGCTTCCCTAGGCACAGTCAACATTTACACACTCTTCCAGTATTTCCAACTAAACCTTCCTAGAGTGCTCATGAGCACCCTCATATTAAATGGGACAAACGGAGGTGCTCTCGCAATGTCCGTGACTGGTACGTGGTGAGTCCAGGTGGTCCTTTTGACCTGTTGTCTTGACTAAGTCACTTCATATTTAGGAGAAATTTTGAATTACGGAAATCAAATTGACTTCCTTCTCTTCCTTTGCTCCTCCTTCTTTATCTTCTCTTCCTTTCCTGAAGCTAGTGAATGTTGTGGGTCAGACACACATTCTGCTTCTAGCTTCAAGGTTAGCCTGGAGTAAGTGGCCCTCCTTTGTCACTGTTACCCACTGCTTCTCACCAACCTCTTGAGTGTCCACTTATTCAGGATGGGAACTTTGTAAGGTGTTGTCTCGTTCAGTTGTTCAGAAATGCTGAATGTGGAACTGGGAGATAGCTTGGCCATCTAAGCACCTGCCTGGTGAGTGTGAAGACTAGGGTTTGACATGACATGAGCCTCTCTGGCCACCGAAACCAGGCATGGTGGCACACGCCTATAATGCCAGCACTGGGAAGACTAAGAAAGGAGGATCACTAGGAGTCCAAGCTGTGTAGCAAGACCCTGTACCAAACAAATAAATGTATCCTAAAAATGCTGAGTACATATTGTCTTCCGAATTTCCCATGACTTAATGTAAATATTCTTTCCATAGCATAACATTCACTCATTTGTGACCTATAATTAGATGATAGTAAATTTACTGACTTTACTATTTAGCTATAGCCACCACCCAGTTTTAGAATGGTTTCTTCATCCTAATGAGATTCTTATTTACTTCTCTAGCTGCAGGCAACTACTACTCTATTGTCCCTCTATAGCTTGGCTTTTCGTGGATAATTTATGTAAATAAAGTCATATAATATTTATCTTCTGTTCCTGGCTTCTCTGACTTAGCACACTATCTGAGATTTACTATGTAGCAATGGGTAATAATGGTGGTAAGAAGGTTCACATGGAAGTCTGTGTGGGCATATGTTTTGATTTTTCTTGTGTAGATACCCAGGAGTGAAATTTCCAGGTCATATGATACAATTATATTAAGCACTGCAAGAAATGAATGCCTTGGTTTTTATGCCTTATCAAAACAACCTCGTGACCACAGTGAAGGGTGCTGTCTGACGGTCTTTGCAGCTTGCTGTTGCCTGCACAGGGCTGCAGCTAAGGGTCTGTGGGCTGTTCACACCCTCTATCCCCAGCCTTTTGCTAGTGGCCCTCTTACCATTCACACACGCAAGCATCACTTTGCTGCACAGCCAAGCCTGGGAAACGCAGAACACAAAGATGTCTGTAGCTGCCTGAAATTGCCTTTCTCTCCAGATGGGATCGGTATAGTGGTTGTACAAGTGCTATGGTTTTCTCTGCTGAGAAGGACTTATTATGCAAGAGACAAAAAAGACAAATGTGTGAGTAAGGTGAACTTCGGGAGCTGGTGGGAAGAGTACGATGCTTGTTTTGCTCCTCCTTTTTCTGGGGTGAAAGAGTTGTGTTGACAAATGTCATTTCTTTTTCAGGTCCCGGCTCCTGCTTGGATCTATTTCAGTATCCCAAACCATGAGGGGGGGGAGACATGGAACTTTAGAAGGAATCAAAGGTGGCTAGATGGGGTGCCAGGGAGATGGCTCAGTGGAATAGATGCTTCCCTGGCAAGTGCAAGGGCCTGAGTTCAATCCCCGGTTCTGCCAGAAAAATAAAAAAACAAAAACAAAGGTGGCTAGAGACATGGAGGGTGTAACAGGCCAAAGAGACCAGCCGGCCAGCCACACCGCTGTGAGGAAGCCTGAGCCTGTAATCAGATAATGTGCGGCTCAGCTCCTCCCCTGGGAGACCAGGGAATTTGGTCTCAAAGAGACAGACCTGAATCGAACCTCTCTATGTCTAAGAGATAAGAGATTCATTTCAGTTGAACAGATGCCAGCATGACAGGGCTTTTAATCAAAGCCAATCTTCCCTCAGTGGGTCTCAAGGTTTTTAAAAAAAATATGTAGACTTTGGCTCTTAAGATTTAGGTGTAGTCTGTAAGAAGTTCAGCCTACAAACAGACATATGAAAGACCTCCCTCCTTTGCTTAAGAAGGTAATCTTGGGAGTGAGACTGCCCAAGTTCAAATCCTAGTTGTAGAAATCCACTGGATAACTTATTTAGCTGCTTTCTGCCTGGGTTTCTTTATATGTCCAGTAGAACTTACATAAATAATGCCTCCTTGTTTTGAGTAGAACTGAGACATTCAGGATAAAACACAGCACAGTGATAGATACATAGAAAGGTCAGAGTATCACTGTTGTTATTTAAAAATATTACTAAGATAATTTTTTATTTAAGCTTCTATTCTACAAGGTGAATGAAATTTGAATCTTAAGTAACCCCAGGAAATTCAGTGTTGTCTCTTTCCAAAGATTTTGGTTCTATAAATAGGTGGCAAGATTATATCAGAAGAAAGGTGGGAGAATATTATCATCTCTGAATGGATATGAAACATCTGATATTCTATCACCTGTTCAGGCTGGTGTCCATGGACGTCCATTTAACTTGTATTTGTGGATGAGGGAATTGAGGCTCAGAAAGGTTAGTAAATTTGGCTAACTACACACAGTTTAGAAGTGCATCCAGCATTCAGGTCTGTCTTGCTTTGAGGTCTTTGCTGTTTAACATTTTTTATCTAAGACTGACCTCAGAAGCATTGCTGCATAAGGGACTCACACCATTGAAAACAATGAAGGTATGAACTTTTTGGGCAAAAGATGCTGTAGGGGTGGAGAGTGGACTATGTTTACTTCAAGATTAATCAGAGAGTCCAATGCCAAATAAAATTTTAGTTCTTTCTAAGTTTGGAGTCCAATCTGGTGTTTTGGCTGATAAGAGATAGTCTATGCACATTTATTGAAATCGAAGGAAGGAGGAGAAGAAAAACAGTGCAAGGGAAGAAAGCAAGAAAAAAGGAAAGATAGGAAGGCAAGAAGAAAGAAGAAAGAAAAGAAGGGAAGGAGAAAGGGAAAGGTTTGTGTCTTTAGTAACTCCCTACATGTTTGAGGTGTGTTAAGGTTATGGGGCTTACGTATGTTACACCTTGGAATTTTCCAAGGAATATTTTTGAAATATGTGTTCTAGGGCTCCAGGCCACACCTACTGAATTGGACTCCCTGAGGTCAGTTGTGGGCAAATAAACAGGTGATTCTATTTTTTATTTTTATTTTTGTTTTATTGAAGTACAAATATCAATGAGACAGTTTTAAGATACCTTGACAAGATGGATTTGATAAATTAATACATTGCAAACTGTTTTCATAATGTTTTGGTATCATAGAAGGTGCATACATGATATTATACTTACAGACATTATTATACCATATGTCTCTTTTCAGTAAATAAAGAGAGTGTAGCTGTTTGTGTATCTTATTTTTTATACCTGAATTACATCAAAGATTCAATGATTAATACTTTCTACCTTGTTATTTTCCTAGTGGTTGTCCATAGTACTATCCTGTCCAACCTACGTTAGCGCAAATCTTGCCTCTCATAGAATTATGTAGAAGCATGGCATACCTATCCCAACTGTACTGTCCATACACACACATCATGATTCTTCCTTTCTATACTCCTTCCTTTGTCTACACCTGTCAAAGATGGGCACTCCATTGACATTCAACTAATTTAGGTGCCTGAACTCGATGACACAATCAAACACAGTCCAGCATTCCACAACAATAGTGAGTTATCTGAAGAAGTTGTCAACCATAGCCATTTAGAGCTCAATTTATTATTATGGTCCCACGGTGTATACCTCATTTTTATACTTTTCTGCTGAATGGTTAAGACCTAGATAGAGCAAGACCTATATACCAACACATGTACTTTTTGTTTCTTATGAGGTCAGTGAAGTCCCTTCAGGATTTATCTTGTAGTCCTGTACCTTATTCTGTGGATCTTTTGTCTGTGTCATCCATGTGGATGAGTCACGGCCAATGCTTGACCAGTTTGCTCTCTGTGAGAGCCTGAGAGAAAGTTTTCTTTCCATGTGACTCTCCCCAGGCACACTATAGAACTTCGATCTCTTTCTTCAGTGGCTCCATAATCTCCTTGTTCAGAAAATTTGGAGCTCAACTGAGTTTCATGATGTTGCAGTACAGGTTCTCCTATGTCCTGAGTCTTCGCTGACCTTGAAAGGCTAGGGCCAAAATGGTGGCTGGCCTTGTGGCTCTTCTATTTCTCCAACTTTGATCTGTGAACTTAGGTTGTTAACCATCCAGAAGAAAAGCTGATTAGTATCCTGCAGCATATGCCATTCACTTTGCCTTATCTGACTCAATTGATTTTAGTTGTTGTTGCACGTTTCCATTTGTATTTCTGCTTTTCGCTTCTTGTAATAGGGAGACTATACGATATTTACACATGTGTGTCTGATTTATTTCACTTATGAAGTGGCATCCACTTCAATATAAATGCTTCAAGTTTGTCATTCTTCATAGCTGAGTAATACTCCATTATATAGAAATACCACATCTTTTTCAACCATTCCTCATGTGATGGACATCTTGGTTGTTTCCAAGATTTTGCTATCACACATTGTGCTGCTATAAACATAGGTACACATATATCACTATGATACAATGTTTTCAGCTCCTTTGCGAAAATTCCCAGTAGGGGGATAGCCAGCTTGAATGGGATTTCTAGTCCTACTCTTTTAAGGAGTCTCCACACTGATCTCCACAATGGTTGTACCAATCTACATTCCCACCAGCAGTGAAGTGTTCCCTTTTCCCCACAACCTCTCCAACATTTGTTGTTGGTTGATTTCTTTATGATAGCCATTCTTTCTGGAGTGAGATGGTATCTCAGTGTTGTTTTTATTTGCATTTCACAGATGACTAGCGATGTGGAGCATTTTTTCATATATTTATTCGTTTCTTTAATTTCGTCCTCTGAAAAGTATGTATTCATCTCAGATGCCCATTTTTGAATTGGATCTTTAAATTTGAGAGCCCTATTATATCTTAGTTCTTTATATATTCTAGACAGTAGACCTCTGTCTGATTGCTTTTTAGTTAGGATTTTTTCAAAATTTGTGGGTTGTCTTTTCATTCTGTTCACAATTTCCTTTGACATGCGGAAGCTCCTTAAGAAGAGTTGATCCCAGTTGTTGATTCTTTCAACTGCTTCCCGTAACAGGTGATTCTATATTATATCTTTTTCTGAGGACCATGAGATGGCAAACATGTCTAGGAAAGGAATGCTAAACTCAATATAGGCTTAGCCAATGATTGGTCTTGTCTGTGGGTCTGGGGGCTTTGTCTCTCATTTGTATGCTGCCAGCAATCTCTATGCTGGTACCACATGATGTGATGCTGTTAAAATTCATCCTTGGTTCATGGCTGTAGTTCTCTGGTTCTCTCTTCTGGAGGTCAAAGAATGTATGAGGTTGGCATTTTTTCTTTAACTAAACTCTGTATTCTTGGAGATTAAGATCTCATTTCCCTTCAATACCCTCCCTTTAGATCAACAAACTTGGGCATATCTTTCAGGCATTCAGATTTGATCCTACTTGTACTGAAAGTGGTCTCATGGGTCATAGTGGTGATGGGGGTGGGGTTCCCCCGGGAACTAATAGCAGAACATCTGCTATATGTTTGATAAGGGAGATCTTCTGGCCATTAGAGGTGAGGATAGAGGGGTCCTCTATTTCAGGCAGTGCTCATCATGACCGGGCCTTGAGATTGTTTGTAATCTGTACTCCCTGTACTCCAGGGCTGGAGAAGATCATCTTGGGTTGGTGCAGCACTGCTGAACAAACTGGCAACCATTCTTAGCTCTTGGCACTCACTGGATAGAAATAGACATTGACACCCTGGGAAAATTGTCTTGCTTTAGAGCCTCATTGTTGTGTCCAGGACAAAGAAATATGGGCAAGGAGGTCAGAGTTAATGTGCTTAATATTCAGTTACTGCGGGGACCTAGCCAAGGAACTAAGAATGTCCTAAAAATTACCGGGCTCATTTGTTTTCACTCTCTGGCTGTGTTCTTGGAACTCATGGAGGGGGAAATGCTGAACACAAAAGAAACTGGGAAAAATCCCAGGCCCATATTTTAGGAAGGAAAATGGCTTTGTGGCCATAGTTAAGAGGTCATTCTATCTGATTCTCAGTCAGTGTGAGCCTCCTTCCTAAATAACCAAGTAGGAGTCTGCAACTTGTTCTGTCGTTTGTCCAGCAAACTTGCTCTGAGTGTATGCCATACACCTGGAATTGTGCCTGGACATGCTAGACATTACCTGTGTTGGTTAAAATACTCCTGAAAGTTAATGGTTATTGTTCCACATGCACAAGGACTTAATAATTAGAAAAGTTTTAATATTAAAGATTTCCCCATTTCTGATTTTCCCCTTAAATTAATTGTACTTTTCACTTTGAAGAAATTAAAAATCATACAGAGAACACAGAACAACTATATTGTGGTCATCCAGATCCCTACTATCTAGCATTCACCATTGTCAGTGTTTGGTCCTCAGCCCTCAAGTGTTCTTTTTTATTTAAACATATGAGTGTGTTAGAAATGATGCTTAGGGTGTCTCTTTCTGTGGTGCTATCTATAACCTGCTTTTCTCAACCAGGCAATGGTCATCATGAATTTCAAGTGTCCTTCTCATGCTTACTTTTTCATCTTTTTAAACTTCTACATATACATTTGTGTTTCAATGCATGGAATTATATGGATTTTAATTTTTGTGAAATTTAATATATCTTACATGTTATTCTACATTTTTTTTTTTCACTGCACACGATGCTTTAGGGCCATATGCATGTTGACATCTAGCCAAGCAGCGCCTCTCTTTCCAGCTGTCCCCTTCTATGTCTATTTCTCTGTCATTAACATTTGTTCTTCATTATCATCATCATCCTCATTGGCACATTATGTGTTTGTGCTTTTCTCATCTTTCTGATGTGTGTCTATTTTATATCGTGTTCTCATCACTCACAAATTGAAGGAGGGAGAGGCTTGCTTTGGTTTATGGGTGCTGAAGTCTCAGTGCCTCATGGTTGGCCAGTTCCTGTGGAGAAAAGGATGGAAGAGCCTGAAAAAAGGAAAGCCATTCATGACCTGGTGAGCATGGAGCAGTGAGAGGAGCAGCAGGTGGGGAGGGCGACAGACCCTGCGGGCTGCTCCCCTAGTGACCAGCTGCTCTGAAAGGCTTACCTCCTGGCAACACATTCAGCCACAAATTCCCTAGTGGACAAGCCCACTCATGAGCACAGTGTGCTACCGTCTAGTCACCCCCAGAAGCCTCACCTCTGATGCCTCACATGAGGCTATGGGAGACACTTTAGATCTTCCCTATAACAACATTTGTCCTATTTAACTCACTCGCTCGCTCACTCACTGACTTATTTTTCTTTCCTGGGTCCTGCACTGGGATAAAACTCAAAATATTTAGCAATCTGTATGTCACAGGCTCTAAGCAATAGAAACAAGTAATGGCTCAGTTTAACCTGGCCATCAATAACTGGAAACCTATCCTGCTGGTCTTCTCCTACTGGCCAGTAGCTTTGCCCAGGAGTATTTTGGGTTACAAACCTTACACTGTCTGTCCTTTCAAATCCTGCTAATGCTGACATGCACAAACCCCTTTGATGTTTCCTCTGCATCTACTCATTTTTTTCCTCTGTGCTTGTAAAAATCTAAGCAGCCTTTTAGGCCAACTTCAAATATGACTTTCTGCTTGGATAATTCTGGGATCTCTAAAACATTTTATTTTAATTTTCTACCTTTTCTTATAATTGGGTTTTTAGCTGCAGTGCTACCCACGGCTTTTGTCCTTCACTGGAACATGACCTTCTTGAAGCTGAAACTGAACCTTACTTACTAATCTCTCTGACCTTATTTTATATCCATCCTTCACTCAGACATGCATATAAGTGGATGCATAAAAGATTTCACAAAGCCTTATTAGGTTAGCAAAGAATTAATGGCAAAATCTACCTAGTGTGGAGGCACTAGAGATGGGCATGGGATACATGAAAATCTCCAGTCCTAGGCTCTTATTCAAGAGACTTCCTGAGTTGTTCCTTTCTCTAATGATTCTTGGTTCTATGGGAGCTTATCAGAGTACAATTCATGGTATGGCAGTTTGACACTGCTGGAGGCTCAAGGAGGAGCTGATTTATCTGTGAAAGTACTTCAAGAGAGCAGAGCCCAGATGTTGAGTGAGGGCCTGGCAGGGTGGGGCCGTGGGAGGAACTCCATCTTTGGAGAGAGTCCAATTCCTGTGAACTTGTATGTAGAAATCCACACGGAAAAAATATGCATCATGATTCCCATCATCCCGACACCTCAGTATTTCTTCAATGTGTAAATGGATCCAGGTACCTTGTGTTCAAATTCTAGGTCTGACACTTGCACTGACTCTGAGACTCAAGACATCCTGGAGCTGTATCCCTCCTTATCTGAAAAATGATGACAAGAATGCCTACTGTTTGGAATTGCCAGATAAGAGTTCACAGGTGCACAGTGCTTGCTTGCCTGGACCACAGTGGGCATGCTGTAAACACTTTTATTAATATAGGTTAGGGCCTTTGCGTATGTTAGGGGCAAACACCAAAGAGACAGATGTATCTGCTATTTCAGTTGTATGGTACTGTGAAGATTTCAGAATTTCCTTTGCAACATTTGTTTCTGGGCTTCAGTTTCTGGATCTGTAAAGTGAGCCTCATTATTTCATTTGCCTTTTTTTGGATATCTGCTCTGATATGGTGTAGTGGGCTGGACAGTGACCCTAAAGAAGGGATCTGATCTGGGAACCTATGGATGTGACTCTAGGTGGGAAAGAAGGGATCTTGTGAATGTAAGCAAGTTAAAGATCTTGAGATGTGTGTTCTGCATTATCTGTGGTCCCTAAGTCCAGTAGTAAGTGTCATAGTAAGAGGCACTGGAAGAGAGGAGGGAGCCGTGTGACCATGCGGCAGAGATTCTCGAGTCACTAGAAGATGGAAGAAACAAGGAATGGATTTTCCCCTACTTTTACACATTTATTCATTCACCTTTATTTCAACCTTCAGGCTGCCAGAACTAAGAATAAGGTTCTGCTGTTTATAGTCACCTACTGTGTGGTCATTTGTTACACCAGCCATGGGAAACTAATAGGTCAATTTCTGTGCTGAGTTCTGGACAGGCAAGAATGTGTTGCACACTGTAGGTGCTTCCTGCAGGGCCCTTCTAAAGCCTGCGGTTCTGGACTGGAAGGCATTACATTAAGCACCAGGCATGAGGTAGAGCAGCTAAGGGAAGGGAAGCATAGGCAGGACAGGTGACCCAGTGGGGAGAGTGTGTGAGTGTTCTGCAAATACTTCTTGGAGATCATCTTGCCAGTTCCAAAGACCCAGGAGGACTCAGGGAAAGGCATTTTGGTAGAAAGCCACACGTGCAGAGGTGGGAGATTGCAAGAGCATGCAGTAATTCTTGTCTCCCTAGCTTTGGGGAAGTCCAGTAGCTGCTCAGAGCAAGCTTCCTCCTGAAGTGACGAGGTGCACAGGGACTACTTGGGGATCTTGTTAAAATGAAGACAAAGATTCTAGGATGGGCCCAGAGAGGCTGTATTTCCTACAGGAAGTTTGCAGGATGCCAGAGCTGCTGGCCTGCCCATCACTTTTGGAGAAACAAGGCATTGGGGGGGGGTGAACGTCTGCAACATTTTTGTCTTTTTCTCCTCTGATCTGCACCTTTCAGGAGGGAGCAAGGTCTTTTATGTGCAGCTGTGAAACTGGATGCTGGTGGCAGAAAGGTGTCTCACTCAAGGTCATATGGGCTCAGATGCCATCATTGATTTTAGAACCCAAGTTTTCTAGCTTTGCATAGGCTTCTCTTTCAAATGCAATTTCATTATGAAATATAAGGAGAGGTTAGCTTTTGATTTCTTGATTTAGTCTCAGAGTTTTGTTTTTCTTTTAATAGTTATTTTCAACTTTGAAATTTCTACATGATATAATGTGCATGTTTATTAATTGCTAAATAATACTTATCACATATTGCATAAAATTATTACATGATCATCAAGTACTGTTACCAATCATTATTATTACTTGATTATGAATATGTTAATTTCTGTAAGCTAGCCTCATAGCTTTCCAAAAGGTATGAACAGCAGGCTCCTTATTTGCTGTTTCTCTTGGGGAAAGTGACCGAATGGAGTCTGGGGGTGAGTAGGGCTGTACCTCAGATAATTGTCCCCCTAGTTAAAGCCTTAGGGGAATGCACTGTGGGACTTACGTTTAGCTCAAGACAAACATGTTACTGTGTGGGCTAAATGGTTATTCCAGAAAAGTTAGTACTGAATATTGAAAGGGAGCTGATATTTTGTTGTTGTGGACTATGAAACATTTAAGCTACCCTGTGAGGTCTCATTCAATGACAGGAGTAGCTGAGAGATATCTTCTTAGAAGAGGGGTGGTGGAAGACCTCAAAAACAGAGGAAATGATGTAAGCAAGGATGAAAACAAGAAAGACAGTCAGCATTGAGGATCACATGGTCTTAGAGGCTGGGTGGGCATGTGGACAGCTGCAGCTGATGTGTCAGTCAGCTTTCCTGTTGCTAAGCCACAATATCTGGCACACAAAAACCAAAGGAGGAATGGTTTAATTTAGCTCACAGTTATAGGAGATTCAGTGCATGGTCAGCATGGTAGAAGAGTATGGTGAGTGGAGCTGCTTAGTTTTTAGTGTCTGGAAAGCAGTGGAAACAGCCAGGGAGGCAAGGGCCTATGACTGTATATAGTACCTAAGACCACAGCTCCATGACTTTCCCAGATACATCCCAGAGTGTGCTCTACAAATCTGTTAGGTGCTCCTTACTCCAATAAAAATGAGAGATCAGAATTAATGGTCACAGCTGGCATAGCTTTAAAGATGGCAGAGTTATTTACAAGCAAGGACAGGTAGGCATGGGTCTGCCTGGAACACCAGTGGATTAAAGAAACAAAGGTGCAGAGATGCAATTAGATGCATACATATTTCCTATCTTTGTTCAAGCTAGATGGAATGCAGACGTACTCTCATCCATCCAGGAACTCTCATGGGGCAATGAAAGCTAACGAATTCCATTTCAGTGCTTTGGAGCCCTTTGGCATATCTGTAAGAACCTGTTATTGAAGAGCATGTAAACAGGGGACTGTACATCAAACATAGGTTTCTTGCCCACGATTTCGAATGAGGTTGGTTGCCTCTGTGCTCTCCATGGGTGCATGCACGCATCGTGTTGGCAGTGCCCCACAGGCCCCTGGTGGCAGTATATGGGGTGGAGAACACTAGGGACTGGGAGAACATATTCTTGTACATAAATATTTATATCAAATCAGCTCAGCTAAAAGGTGGCAAAACAAGGTGTGAAAAACACAATGAGACAGAACAGCCTGACTTCCTGAAAATATTTATGAGAGAAGAAAATGTGGAAAGAGAAATAGCCCTGGAAGGTTGGCAAAGAAGAAAGAGAAACAGCCAGGAGGTCCTGAGCTGTGGGAAGGCTGCCTTCTTAGAGAGAGAAGGTGAACAGCATAGGGTTCATCAGGTGCTAATGTGGTTAGAAGAGGAAGGGAAGTGCCAATTTGTGTTTTGAATATCTGCAGGACAGTCCTTCGGCCGAGCCCGTGCAACTCTTCTATAAGCATTAATAGCCCATTTTACAACAGGTCAAAGAGATGAAGGAATTTCTTCGTGTTATTCAGTTAAGGCAGAGAGTTGGTGTTCTAGTCTCATCAGCTTGTCTCTGGCCCCAGAGATCACCCTGACTCTACTGCAAGTGGCAGACCTGGCTCGGGGCCAGGCACTATTGTGATGAGAAGTTAAAATCATGTTTCTTCTTCGTGCGAATTTCCTATAGTAAGCATACATTATTTGTTTCAACCAAAACGTAAACATTAAAAATGTCTATCTATCTGTCTGTCTGTCTGTCATCTATCATCTATCTATTTATCTGTCTGTCTATTTATCTATCTGTCTGTCTATCTATCTATCCTTGTACTAGATATATATAAGGAATTATATTTAATATGTTGGGAGGCTGAGGCAGGAGGATTGTTGTGAGTTCGAGACCAGCCTGAGCTACAAAGTGAACTTAAGGCCAGCCTGAACTGCATAGTGAGACCCTGTCTCAAAAAGACAAAAAAAATCTCTCTCTCTCTCTCTCTCTCTCTCTCTCTCTATATATATATATATATATATATATATATATATATATATATATATATATTTAACATGTCCTTGGAGCTCACGAAGCAGTATCTGCAATATCCGCATCCAACAGGATCAGTGTTAAGTTTGGGAGAGGAGCAGGCAAAGGAAGAAGATGACCATAATATTTCATTTTGTCCACCATTTCTGTTCAAAAAAGTAAAAAAAATGTAATTGCTTGGATAACAGACAACTGCATGAATTACACACACACACACACACACAGAAGACAAAGTATATAAAAGGATATTTATATTTCAGTGTGTTAGTTATGCATCACTATGATACCTGAAATATCTGAGAAAATCAGTTTAAAAGGTGAAAGGTTTATTTTGGTTCTTGGCTTCAGAATTTGCAGTCCACGGCCAGCCGTGGCAAGGAAGAGGCATTGTTGTGAGGCAGTGTGGGAGAGGGAAGCTGCTTAACCTCAGAGCACTCCAGAAACAGGAGGGAGAGGAGCCAATAGGAGAGGCCGAGGGACAAGACAGAGGCCCCTGGTGGTGTCTCTTCAACAGCATTCCATCTCCTAATTTTCCTTCATCTCCCAATAGCGCCCTTAAATTATAATCCCATTAAAGCATTAATCCATCCATGAAATGGGAGCCCCCATGATCCAGTCACCTTCCAAAAGCCTCAACACTCTTAATGCACAACACTTTAGTGAGCGTAGATCTAAACTGGAATATTCAGCATTTTTCTCTCAGCCTGTTTCCTCTTCAATAAAGTGATGATAATAATTGTCCTGTTTCATAGGATTCTGTGAGGACTGAGTGAAACACTTGCCGTAGTGTCGAGTGCCTAATCCACGGCATATGGTATTACCCAGTTGCCAGCAGACAGCTCACTGCAGGAGTCAATGGACCTGACACTTACCTTACACAAGTGGGAGCTCAGTACATTTGTTATTGTTACTGAGAAAATGAACACATGGGACTGAGATTGGGCTCAGGAACAGTAAATCCAGCTTGTGTACAATTCAGCTGTAGGCAGTTTACCAACCACTGCAGAATTTTGTTTCTTTCTCAAGTCAAAGTTACCGTAAAAGTTTTCTTCTGCTGTCCCTTTAGGACACAGACCATGTCTTGCCAAATCAACGATTGTTCCTGCCTTTGGCAAGCAGATAGTCTTTAGGGTGACATAAGAATCTTATCCTTCCTAAGTTTTGGAGAGAATGGATCATATACTACTTGAAATTAGTGAGGCTGTAATGGAAGTAGAAAAGAGAGAGATGCTCCCAAAATATTAAGTTTTTTTTTTTTATATTAAACTCACATGGAGTATTACCTGGTTATAAAGGTTTTTTCCATAGTGTTATTTAACCACAGTTTTCTACAAGGAGCAAAAAGAAAGATGATTACTGGAAGTTGTGAGGAAAGGGAGAAGGATATTGGCATTGATGGAATAGTCACTAGACCACTAACCTCCATTTCATATCCATGGCACTGTGTTTGTGTTTTAGATCTTCCAAAAGTAGTGCAAGGAAGATAATATTTTTGTTGCTATTTTGTAAATGAAGAAATCAACTTGCCTCAGGTCACATAATTCAACTCAGCATTACAGAAGATAAATTTGAGAACAAAGACATCTGTCTGGATCCAAGTTTTGGGAGGGTATGTAGGGGATAGGAAGTCAAAGGAACATGATAGTACATGGATACATTAGAATATGATCAATTTGATTTGCTGCTCTCTTGGGGAATGGTGCAGGAAGGAAAAAACTTCCTGATTTCAAGAGAACAAACTCATTTACTTAGAGGCTATGATTGGCTTGGGCCATGGTTGGCAACAAGATTCAATCTTGAAGGCCTAATCTGATCCATTAGCGGGAGCTACTTGGTGGGAAATTGATTGGTAGTGCCTGTTAGGGATATGAAATGGAGGTTAGTGGTCTAGTTGCTGTGTCTTTGATTACTACCCCTGGGCCAGAGATAGGCTGCTATGAGAAATACGAAGAGTATTTTATGCAATGGCAGAGATAAGGGGTAGATTATACCCTTATAAAAACAGATATGAGGTAGATGTTGAACATAGGTATTGAGCAGGTACCGAGACTCCTGTGGGTAGGGACAAAGGCTTCATTTGGGGCATTCACAGGAGACAATGAACTTATAACAACTTCAGATTATAATTTCAGATTCCTCTATGGGAAGCTGTCCAGTATGGTGGAGAGAAAAATTAAGAGGAATGCAGGAAGCAAGCTCCTCTTCCAGGAAGGTGCACACCAGCAGCGTAACCATCAGAGCCAGACAGGACCATATTGAAAATCTCAGCTTTATTGTGAATAAGTAATGGGGACAATGGTTTTTACCACTATATTCTTGTCCCCTAAATGTGAATAACATGATGTAGCAGTCACTCAGTTGCAATTATTCTGTTTTCCACCTGTCCCGTTATACTCCATGGTGCAAAACTGTACCTGTGGTGAGGAAAGGCATAAATGTGTCTAACTCAGACATAGTCCAACCCTTGTATACAGGTGTCTCTAATACCCCTCTCCATGGCAGAACTCCAGAGTCCTGTTACTATTAATGGAAACTGTGTTCCTAATTCCCCTCCTGCTGCACAGTCAATTTACCTCTTAATGCCTAGCAGAGGCAGCTTGCAGAAAGATTGACAACATTGTTCGCACTGTTTAAAGGTTCCACTGTGTGTTGAAAATTGTCTAAATGGGAGGATAATGAACAATCACTAAATTGGAGCTTTCTCAAGCTGAGAGGAGAGAAAGGCGTTGGAGAGAGGTTGCCACCTGACCAGAGTTATTAGCCAGGGTGAGGAGAGGGAGAGAAGGAGTGCCCAAGTGAGATCAGATCTGTCAGAACATGAAGAATTTGGAGCCTTTCACTGTTAACAGTTTACATGCTTACTTTTCAGGGAGTGGTGGAATGAGAGAGGGGCAGACATAGATTGGGTTTATCAGCATGAGACAGGTTAATAAAACTATGAGCCTCTTAGAACCCACTATAATCTGGACTAATTTGGCATGTGGATTGACCATTGTCTTGATAGACACTGATAATAGCTGATAGTAACTGATAGTCCTGGCAGGAACTGCCCTGGTGGGATGGGATACTTTGGGTAGGGTGATTGGGTCTCCTATCCTACCTTTTTAAGCAGCATGTCTTTGGGTAGGTGGCTTCTCCTGAGCCTCCACTTTTTTTCCTAGTAAATGATCAGTAGTGGTGAGTCGTTCTGGTACTTTTTGGCAGAACTGTTGTGATGACTTATAGTCATGAAATGTAAATGCCATAAGTGTCTTTGACTGCACATCCTTATTTTGTGGGAAGAGATACTACATGATTCTCCATTTTCATCGACAACATTGCAGTCTAGATATATTGTTAATCTGCTCCTGTAAAAACAAAGCACTGAGCCTCAAAATCCAACTATTATGAAGTCCAAACTATTTTTTTTTTGGCCAAATTTTTTATTTAGTATTCTGTTGTTGTTTAACACATACTTAAATGGTCTTACTGGGTGGGGGGAGGTTCTTGTAGATTCCCAAGGAAAGGTCAAAAAGGCAAATTATGGCTGGCATTATCCATTTGCTTTTGGGTTTACTGGGTGAATAGCACTTTCCTTTCATAGGCATCTGATCTGATACCTTTTCATAGTGAGAACATGGAGATTTCAATTGGAAGACACTCTGAAATCCTAAAACTAGCATACCTTGACCACCTTCTTATAGCTTGTCTGTACTGGTAGAATTGTTCATTTTGCAATAGTGATCAATGTTTGTGGAAAAGCTTGGAATTTCTTGCCTTATTTACTGGGAAAAAAAATCAGGTAGGAAGTGGCTTTTAGAGACACTCACTTAGAAAATTACAACTCTAGTACAACAAGTCAAGCCTTACAAACATTTGCTTGTTGAGTGCAAGTCAAAAAATCAAATAAAATTAAATATCTTTTACTTTTATTTTCTCATAAGAACATAAAATTTATGTAGGGGAACTTAAGAGGAAATTTACAAAAGGTAACATAATTTTCCTCTTAGTAGTCCTTGGGTAGTTATGACAGAATAGTTTCCACTTTCTGTTTCTTTGACTGGGGATTTAGGTCCAAAATTTTGTTTGTTTCTAGTATCTGCTTCTGCCTCTGCCTCTATCAGATTGGCTTCCTCCATGGCCACCATGTCTTGGTGCTCCTCCACAGTTTGAACTGCTGTAGGAATCACGTGGAGGAGGGTACCCCCTTTCCATAGAGTGGGGAAGCCCTTGTTCTTGTCTGCCAACCCGATCATGACCATTTGAGTAGAGATCACTTCGGCTGCTTGAGTAACTGTCTCGACTCCCACCATATCCATCTTGTGAGCTGCTGTAATCATCTCAGCAACTGCTTCCACCATAAGAAGGTGGGGGTCCTCATGTAGGTGGAGCACTGCATGAGTTACCATCATTCTCATATGAATCTCTGTAGGAACCTCCACTTGGATGATCTGAGTGGCCACAATCCCAATTATATCCATCTCTGTCACTATATCCTCTTGATGGATAGTCATCACGTGAACTGGAGTGACCATAATCACGGTAAGTGTAATCTCTTGGTGGTGGGGCATAATCTTTCATATCATGAGAATTTGGGTAATCGCTACTCGAATAGCTGTCATTAATTGAATATCCATCTTCTCTTGGAGACAAATAAACATCCCTGCGAGAAGGCAGGGGTTCCCTTCAAGGAGGGCCTCTGTAACTATCTCTTTCCCATGATACAGGGTCTCTTCTTTCCATTCCATTGCTTCTTTGAACTGGTCCTGAAGGAGCTGATCTTTTAGGAGGAGGACCCCCACTTCATGGTGGGGGCCCCCTTTTCACAGGAAGGGTCTTCTGGAAGAACTCATGTTATAAAATTCATGGACTAGCCACCATCATGCATGTGCCCTCCATGTAAGGGAGGTCCGCTAGCTCCTTCACTTCCTCCTTTTAGACCTCTGGGAGGGCCTCTCCTTCTGGAGGTGGAGGTAGACCTTGGCTACCACTTTCAAATGATAGCTTGGTGGCTTGTTCTGCTTTGATGGCTTTTCCATCTCAGTATTTTCCAGGCTGCATCCTTAGTATCTTCTGGGCTTTTAAGGGTAACAAAAACAAATCCTTTTGATTTATTGGTTTCTCAGTCTTTCATCAAGAGTTCTTCCACTATCCATCCATATTTTCCAAATACTGTTTCAAGAGCTTTCTCATTTGTTTCTGTATTAAGCCCACAAATTAACAGCTTTCCTGGGTGATCTGCTTAAACCATTTTCCCCCTGGTAAGTCAGAAGAGTGGCGTCGGTTTCTAGCTCTCATGAACTTGCTGATAGGGACTGTCCACACAGCCTGGCACAAATGACAGCTACTGGTTACCAGCACACAACTGAAAAGGCACTAGCACTACTGCACAACCTGAAGTCCAAACTGTTTGACTACAAACCTAATACTTTATTCTTAGTACACAAGACTATGGACATGAGGTATTTGATGATATCAAGACCAAATGGTGGGGGGAGGAGAGAAGAAAGAAGAAAGAGGAACAGAAAGAAGAGGAGAAGGAGGAGGAGGAAAAGGAGGAGGAGGAGAAGGAGGAGGAGGAGAAGGCGAAAAAGAAGAAGACCAAGATGGAGAAAAGGGAAGGGAAGAGAAAGGAAGGGAAGGGAAAGAAAGGGGGAGGGGCTTGGAAGGAGAAAGATAGACTAAGAAGGAGAGAAAGAAACAAGGAAAGGAGAGAAAAAGAAAATAAAGGAGGGATAGAGACTACAGAAGGAAAAGAGAACAGAGAGGCAGTCAAGAGAAAGAAGGAAAAAAGAGAGGAAAGAGGAAGGGAAAGGCAGGTGGAGAGAGGAAAGAACTCTAGAGGCCAACTCCTGTAGTTTTTTCCTTTGGCTATTTTCCAAGAGATGAGCTGTGAACATGACCTGTTTCCTAGGTAACTAGACTGCAGGGCCAGTTTAGAAATTTTATTCCAGAAAACTCCACTCTCTCTGAAGCTCAACCTCCTTGTCTATGAAATGGGCTTAACAGGATCTGTCTCACATTGTTGTTGTGGGCATTAAACCACATAATCAAATAGCAGAGCCACAGTCCCCAGAAGCATGGCAGGTTGAAGCCAAAACTGTTCTTTGGGAATAAGCTTCAATGGGAAGGAAGGATGCCTGGGAAAACCTGAGGCCAAGCTGAGGGCCTCTCTTGTCTTGAGGGCTGCAACAGTTAAATTATTTTATCAGATGCCTTTCTTTGGCTTAACTGGCCTGTGTCCCTGAATGGGACCTTTGCTGGGGTGCACACAGACTGTGCTATTTTGAGTTTTACATCATCTAGATAATTAGGTACCCAGACAAAGTTTAAATACTATTAAGTGTTCATTGCCCTGTAGCTGGTCCTGACAGTGGAGTCACTTGGGGACATGGTATCTGTTGGCTGCTGATGTTCTGAGACCAGAACTTTGATAAGATGACTGTTCTAGGCAAAAGAAGGGAAAGGACATGACACTTTTCTGAGCCTCTTTTGGGTTTTAGTCATTCTGCATGCATGCTATTTTAATTCTGCATTCACTGTATTTTATTTAATTTCTTCCTCTTAATAAGCTGATTAGGTCTTACTGTTTCCATTTTACAGATGAAGAAACATAGTGATGGGGTGATAAAATATGGATCTAGCAGGCAGGGAGCTTCACTAGCTAGGTGGCCTTAGATACATCTCTCTACCTCTCTAAGCTTGGGTATTTGGAATATGAAGTAAAGATAATCATATCACCATACAGTAGTGTTAAGAAAGTGGCCATGAAATAGAGCACATATGACCCTCATCACAATGGCGGACAGTGCATTCGAATTTGGTGTTAGCATATTCATTCCCGGATGTTTTGAGCCCAGAGTTTAGGGTTTAGGTCTGTAATTCTGTGAGCCCCATCATGTTCCTCTGGGAGATAGGAATGGGTCCCTTGAGAATATGGTATCTGGAAATCCCTCATTCAGTTTAGGACATGGACACTTTAGATTCTCACTGTGTTCTAAGAATTTGGCAGTGCTGAGCCTGTGTATTTGCATCTGTACATACAATGCTGTATGAATCTGGTGCTTTCGTGCTCAGGTACAGATTTAGTGTTTGTGCATGAGCAGACCAACTCTGTGATGACCGTAAAAGTTAACACTTGGGTAGAACTGTGCAGCTGATAGAAGTGCAGTTTTGTGTATGTGTGTTGATGTCATCTTTCCAGTGACTCTAGGTCATTGTCATTTATAGTGCTCTTAGCTTGCTAATTTTTGTCTATAAATGTTTTTCTCAGCATCTTCTTTATGTAAAATGCTGTTCTAGGCATAGGAGTCAATAAATACAGTTCTGATTTGCATGACATTTTTATTCTAGAGGTCATAAATGTATAAAGGGAAAACACAGCGATTTCATGTGTGAATTAGGAGTATGAAGAAAGAGAAACAACCCTGACTCTCAGCGCGTTCAATGTTGGTTTCTTTTTCATATCACCATGAGCTCTGATCCTTACAATGCTTCAAGGAGCCCAACTTCTTCCATCTTTTTGCTCCACCATTATCTTACAGCCTTGGACTCCTCTAATGGGTTTTCTGCACCTGACAGGGGGAAATAAAGGAGAACAAAGGTTGATGAAACATGTAGGAGGCTTTTCAAAGGTCAAACTTTATGTGAAAATAATTGTTTTTCCTAGGTCCCATTGAATAGCCCTGCTGTATGGTTATGTTTAAGTACAACTGGATCTGATAAATATGGTCTAGCTGGTTTTAAAAGAAAAAAGACCCAGGCTGGTAAAAATTCGTGGATCCTATGCTGCTACATATACAGATATCATTGTGCTTATGTTCTGTTGTGGATTTGCATGGGCATTTTCTTTGGAAAGGCTGTGAAGAGCATTTCTAGTGAATATATATCTTTCTCTCTGGTACAGCAGGGAAATTTCAGTTGAGTCTTTTACGTGCAGCCCCCTCCTCTACTTTGCTGTCTCACCCAACATCCTATCACCCTGATTGGTGTACCTTCTTCCTGTCTCACTTCCAGGAGTGAAGTTTTATAGTCTCATGAATCCCTTATCACCCTTCTTAGAACTGAGAGCCCAGAGAATTTCTTATATCTCTGAAATATTCCCAGCCATTAGTATCAGTCATGGCAAAGCTATCACTCGATATACATGACCCTCATAATTTTTAATCCTTGCACTGAAATTTCTTGTTCAAGATCTGTCTGCATCTCTAATGTTCCTGTGTGGCAGGGTTGGAGGGGGAGAAGAGGCTGTCTGCATATAGCTATCTGGAGGTTAGTGCAGCTCCTGGTGCAAAATGGGACTCAGTAGGGTACAGCCAATGAGCAAGTGAATCACCCACTGGGTGTGTCTTAGTTAACTCTCCTACCAACCTTAGGAATTGAGTATACATTTTACTCTCTGGTTTAGCATTAATATTCAATTGAGAAAGCAGAGACTTTTGTTTACTAACTATATCTATATTATAAAATTTACAGTTGGTTGGACACAGATTTTTCTCCTTCCCTTTCTTTCTTCTTCTCTACCTTGCCCATCTCTTTCTGTCATATTACATTTGTCACTGATATCAGTACCTCAATTTATATGTTTTTATACTTTCCCAAAGCACTTTAGCATGTGTGATCTAATCAGAGCATTACAATCAGAGAGTATATATATATATATATATATATATATATATATATATATATATATATAACACACACATCTATTTATATATACAACACACACACACACACACACACACACACATACACACACACACACGCAAATAGATGCATATATACCAGAACTCAGCAATATTTTCTGTGTAGAGGTATACAGAAAAAATTTTAGGTCTATACACCATGTAATTTCTGTTGCAATTACTCACCTGTGCTATGGTAGGAGAAAAGTGGCCACAGACAATGCATAAAAGGTGAGAGCATGGTCCTGTACCAATGAATCTTTATTTACAAAAGCAGGTTTGACATAGGAACCATAGTGTGTCTTCTCTTGCCCCGTATAATCATTATAGGAGCAAAAATTCAGAAATATCAATAAAAGAAAAAGTAGGCTTGAGGGTTTGAGGAACTTCCCCAAAGTCCTACCATGTATTTGTGTTATGTCTTGAAACCGTTTTTTTGCTTTCTAACATAATGTACTTTCCACTACACCAACTTCCCTCATTAACCAGGGCAGAAATAGAAACTGAAATCAAGCTCATGGATTTGCTATTGGCTTCCCTAGCTACAAGCATTAGCGACTGTTCAGTCTCCAGTCTGGATGGCTGCCTTACACAAAGCCTACACAAGTGTCAACTCCTTGCTTTAATGCATTCCAATCACAGCAAGAAGCACAGGACACCATGTCTCTGTGCTAAAGTAGGCACTATGTCTTATTTCCTAGAAGTTATGACGAAACCTTCCTTGAGTTCTTGTGTGCCACTCAATTGAGGCATGAACAGCTCCTCTGGTGCTCAGTGACTTGGTGATTTTGAGAGCCATGGCTTCCTCATTAGTAAAAAGGGGGCAGTATTAGCACCCCAAAATAACTACTGGGTGAGAATTAAAACAGGTAAGATGTTCAGCACTTAGAGTTCTGTCCAGTACAATTCTAGATGCTTATTATTGTCATCATTATTTTTTCCAGTACATGATTTACAACTTCAATATTTACTTTTTCCAACTTTCAGTGTAACTCATGCATTTCCCTTGGCACTTTTGAGATCTTGGGCTGGATAATTCTTTGTGATGGGGCTGTCATTTTTATTTAAGGGAATTTAGCAGTATCCATTGCCTTCAACCATCATATTCAGTAACATCCACCTAAGCGGTGACAATTAAAACTGTCTTGATATTGCCAAATGGTTGCTAGTCCTGGGGGAAGACAAGAACCCACAATGAGAACCAGTGAGGTATTGTCACTGTCTTCCCATCATGTTGGTGGCTAATCCAGACATGTAGCTTCCTCACAAAGAGAAACATGAATAGGCAGTGAGGAAAGGAAAGGTTTTACAGCAATTATTCTCTACTTGAGATGATCTCATTGATATAGTTAATTGAAGATCTTTAGAGAAAACTTCAGAGAAAAAAGTGGCATGTTGTGGGAGGTACATCTGGTTGAAACCAAAAATGTTGTGATGTCCTATGGTGCAGATCAGTCCGCCTTTCCCATCGTTGTTAAGGACATTATGTGCCAGCTAGTTAGCCACTTGGGGAAGGTGTACTATGACAGAGTCCTCCAGGTTAGACCACAACACAGAAGGGGAAAGCTGTTATTTATTCATTCAACAAACAAAAGGCAACTTGTTTGATTAAGAAAGCAGAGATGGATGATGCTGATTAGTTTGGATCATAAATCTCCCACAAAGGCTCGTGTATTGAATGCTTGGTCTCCAGCTGAAGGCATTATGGGGAGGCAGTGAAATCTTCAGAAAGTAGGCCTAGTGGAGAAAAGTTAGTTAGTCACTGGGGGAATTGCTTAGGTCCTTGGAGAGGATCTGGTCTGGGGGCCAGGCCCCCTTCTTTCTCACCACTTCCTGGCTACTGTACGGGGCTTTCCCTGCCTGCTTTGTGCTTCTTCCTGGATGTATTGCCCCAGCACAGGCCCTGAAGCAGCAGACCAAGAACTATGGATGGAATCCTCTCAAACCATGAGCCAAAGCAGAAGTTTTCCCCTTTTAAGTTGTTCATCTTGGATATTTTATTACAGTAACAGGCAGTTGACTTATATAGTAGTCCTCTCCATAGTCCCCAACTGACAGTCTACTTCAAGGAAACAGATACAGAGCTCAACACAAAAGGGGTCTCCCAGATCAGGGTTAAAGGGCTAAGTGGGATCACACATGAGTCCTTTATTTTTCTGGATCTTTATTTTTACTAAGTAGATGAGGATATGGGGGTGATATGGAGAAGTGTGGAAATGTTGAAATTCCTATCTTCTATCATGATAACATGGCCATAAAGTTTTCATTAAAGACCCCCAGAACAGAACTTTCTCAAAGAATGTCATAATTTCATTTTCTCCTTTTTCCTGAAGGAATAATATGTTGGTGAGTAGAAGGGTTTTGAATTGTAGCTCCTTGGTCAATAGTATCTGAAGAAATTCAAATTCTCAGTTTTTTTTTTTTTGCCTGACTATTCCTTTCATTTCTGCAGCTATGGGGCACCAAAATGATGTTTCTCTATTACTACACGTCAGGTTGTTGAGAAGTAAAATGCTTTTTTGGATATGGAAAGCAGGTGATTTTCTCCCTTTTCCCAATGCCAAGCCCATCCAGTGGGGTTGCCTGGTTCCTCCTCTATATGGCCCACGTCACACATTCATACGGCATGTCAAATCAGACTGTGGGCTGTGCTTTAACTGAAAGTCATAGAAGTGATTGGCTAGGTGCCTGTCAATTATTACATCACCATCATTTTCATTGTCATCATTCTATCAACCATTCAGTTTATTCATTTATCATCTGTTTAGTGTGGTATCAATGGAGATATGGAGTGGAAATGCCCCCCCACCCTTAGTGGAGAAGAATGTTTTATGATAAGTTACTGACAGTGTTTAAAATTGCTGGTGCATGGTGATAATATAAAGCAGGCCAAATCTAAGTGATTTTATTATTTTTAAATTTAATACCAACAACTAGTTCCTTTGAGGATACATTGAGAACAGGCTTCTACAACTACTCTGACGGTGATGCACCACCACTAACTAGTGTAAGTGTTCACTGTGTATGAAAGCTTTTAAAGAAGCTGAGAACGCCCAGATTGTCATAGGGTAGCATAGGGGTTAAGTCGGTTGAAGCACCATCTTGCCTGGGCATGTCACAGTTAAGTATAGCTTAAATTGTTTAACTTTTCTGGGTCTCACTTTTCCCATTTATAAAATGGAGGACAGTAGTAAATGCTATCTTGATTTAATTTAAAATTAAATTAAATAATGCAAATAGTAGCATGCTTGACATACTAAAAAGCCTTATAAAAACCATATAATAACAGATCATTATTATTACTCCAGCAAATATTTATTAAGCTGCTGAATGCTTGGCTAAATGTTAGGCACAGGAGGGAAGTTAGAAAATTGGTTTCTACACTGACTTATGGAGAGAACAGGAATATCTTTGCCTGTGGAGAAGAGAAAAAGAAATTTTCTTAGAGCAATGAGTGTTCGAGCTAAGTCAGGGATGCATGGGGTGGTTAGCGGCATCTCTGGCCTCTAGCCACAAGATTCAGTATTTATGTTTTTTCCATTTGTGATGATAAAAATGTGTATTAAACATTTCCTAGTCCTGGGCTCAAAAATCATGTTTATTGAGGAGCAGTGGGATAGAGTGTTTTCCTGAAGAGAAGCTGGTATGATGCAGCTGGAGTAAAGCACAGAAATGAGGCGTGGTGAGAGGGGAGAGTGAGATCTGCACTGGGGCCATGCCATGGAAAGCCTGGCTGAGGAGCTTGGGCGTCACACCATGTAGGTCACGGAAGGCATTTCAGTTAATCTAGGCTAAGTTATGCAGAGGGGACAGGTATCCTCAAACATGCCAGTGGCTCCAAGCGATGCACAGGTATGTCCACTGTGGAGTGCTTCTACCTCTGCCCCAGGTGCCCTTACTTGGGACAGCCCTTCTGTGGGACACTATGCACTCTTAGCACAAGGAAGAAAGAGAAGGTGATTTCATACACAGTGGCTCTCCAAGCTTCTTCCCAGAGTGGCACACATCACACTTGTCAAAGTAAGTCACAGGACCAAGTCTGCTGTCAATAGGGGCAGGGAGTAACTCTCCCAGGGGGAAGAGCAGCAAAGGCTTTGATATGGTCAGGTCTAGATTATAAGCATGTAATGTACTAAGGTATGAAAGTATCATAAATTGTCCAACCTGTCCAAATATCAGGAGCTGCCATTAGTTTTGGCAAATAGAGTTGCACTGCGCCAGTCATTTTTCAAAGCAGAACTTGTAGCCCAGATACAAGAATTGTGACGATCAGGTGGCCGACAGCTCTGAGCTCCTTCGGGGAGAGATGGGCATGATCACGTTCTTTCCGGAGCATCACACACCCAGTGGCTGAGTGTGGCAGATATGCAAAAGTCAGGCCGTTTTTCACCTGAAGATGAGCAGCCTTAATCCACTATGCTCATCCCAGTGCTCCTTTCTGGCTTACTCCAGCTTTGTAAGGCCTGGTCAGAGCTCAGCTTCTCTGTCTGTCCAGTTTTGTTTCCTTCCTCTCCTGTCATAGGTGTTAATTCTCTAATAAATATCATGTACAATTGCATCTCAGCATCCGCTTCTAGAAAACCTAACATTGTGGTGTGGGGGACCACCTGAGCAGCTCTCCTTGAAAGAAAAGCCACTGTCTCCAATTTGACTGAATCTGATCCTATTTCCTCATATTGTTATGTACAGAGCTGGCTAGGACTTCTGTTTATCCTTCAATTGGCCTTAAGCAATGTGTATTGGTCTAGCGGAGGTGCTGGTGATAGTCTTTGAAGGTGGTATGCGTGTTTCCCTGGTAAGCCTGCTACTCCTTAACGTGAGCCGGATGGAGACAGGATGGTAGAGCTAATGCTCCACGCTGCCAGCGTGGGATTGAGCCTTGAGATAGAGGCTATGACTTCCTGGGGCTTGAAAGACTACATCAAAGCTGAAGGCCTAGACTTCCCAAAACATTAAATACTATATAATGTAGATTACTCTCTCTCTGCATATCCTCTCTGCATATGGCAGAGGTAAATGTAGGCCCCCCACCCAGCTCAGCTCACAGTAGTCACCTACTTCCCACAATTCTCAGTCAATCCTCAAGCCACTCCCCCACTGAATAAAAACCGGGTGAGGCCCTGGGTTGCTCTCTTGGTTCCGGAAAGCCATATCATGGCAGGACTTAGAGCCTCTCGACTCCCTGGTGATTAAAAATATAATTTAGCATCCTCATTTTCATCGTGGGTTGCATGGAAAGTGGTAGATTGAAATCAACTTGATGGGATTCCAATAACATAACTTTGAGATTACAAATATTGGTTTTTTGGATTGAGATGAGGACCAGGAACCGTCTCCTACATTGTGGTAAAGTAATATTATAGTAATAATAATAATGATTATTAATAATACATACCATAAATATTGACAGTAAGATTGATGTGTTTACTATGTTACAGCACCTGTGGTAGGTTAACTAATGGTCAGCCTGTAACTCAGTTGGACTGAGTCAGTGCGGTGCTGGGTGTAATAGTGCCTCCTGCAGATTGTTGCCAACAGCATGAAAGGAACCCTGGAGGGGAAGATGGTTTGCTGTTGATTCTCCTGCAGAAGCTTATGATGCTGGCTTTCTTGATATGAACTTGGCTGTTCTCATCACTGGAGGAGCTCAGATCCTCACTGTCACTGAGGATGGCTTTAGTTCTTTTTGGAAAATCTCTGGACTTTACCCTGAGTGTCACTTCTTGGCTCCAACATGCATCCCTCAGCCTGCTGGCACAGATCCTTCAATCCCCTGGCGCAGACTTTCTAGCTTCCACCACTGGTCTTTGGGTCTTCCCAGTGCAGATACTTAATACAGGTTTTCATAAGATGTTGCCGTGGCCTCTAGGCCTCCAGTTGGACTCATGTAGGACATTTCCGTGGGATCCAAGCCCTCAGGCAGATTCTTTGGGTCTCTCCTGTGTGGATAGATCTCCCACACTCTTTTGCACTTGACTCTAGGTGAATGTTACAAAATAATCCCATAAACTACAACATCACCCATCATGGGGAAGTAAGGGGAAATAAACCAGATTACAGCTGAACCCAACAGCTGCCCTGGATCCCTCATTAGCTTCATTTCTCTCCTTATGCCCTTGTCTAAGCTGTTTCTTCTGCCTGGGATGCCTTTTCCTCACTTTGTTCCCATGGTTAACTCTTCAGGACTAAGCTCATGTAGATTATCATGGACACACAAATGTCACGTCAGTAAGAATCATCTGGAGAAGTTAGTAAAACACAAATATTTCCTCATTCAAGCTCTGTGTTTTACAATCTTGAGAATCTTCTCAGTGATTGAAGACTAGGGCAGATGCTTCAGCAGAGGAGTCTTTGACCATGAAGTAAGACAGGGAAACAAGTCATTCCCAAGTTCTATTGTCAAGGTTATTTGGGATCAAATTAGTAATCAGGGAAACAAATCATTCCCAAGTTCTATTGTCAAGGTTATTTGGGATCAAATTAACCAGATGATGAGATTGGAGTCCTAGGCTATGAAAAACCAAGAGTTCTGGGCCAGAATAAAACTTTAAGGAGCTCTTTGGCTTTTAGCTCCTGGAGCTGTCTGGGAATATCCACTGCAAAGGATTTGCCATTCTGTCATCTCATTCCAATTGGAGGAAGAGAGGAGAAAGAGAAGGGGATAGAGGAGGGGAATGTAGAAGGAATTAAGATGCCTGATGTACATATACCAATTACCCACAATGATTGCATTCATTTTAGCTACATATACTAATATAAAAAGAAAAAATAATGCAATGGCTCTGAGACTTCTGCTTTTTAGAGTGTAGAAGGAAAAGACTTCTATGTCAATTTAGAGACCTGGATTTGAACTCCATCTCTTCATCTACTAGTGCTTTGGCAGTAGAGCTCATTTTACCCATCTGAAACTCCTTTATAGGATATTGATGGTAATATTTGCCTCATAAGGTTGTCACGGGTATCAGATGAACTCTACTATAGACGAAATTCTTGCAAAGTGCAGATACAGGAAAGGAATTCAGTAATCATGCACTCCAACTTCTTTTCTTCCCTTTGAGTGAAATATAAAGAACTTTTTTTGTGTGTAGAAAGTTTGGTCACTTCACCTAATAACTCTTAAGTAGGGGTCCTTCTTGATGAAAAGTCTGTACCGTGAAGAATAATGATGGCAACCTTTTACTTTCCTGTGCCCAGTAAAACATGTATTAAATAATGTGTCTGACTCAAAATTGAATTAAGAACAAGAAGGGTTTCCTTTTAGGACCAAGCTCCTCTCAGTAAGCAGTGGCACGAAAGACTCTACATTGAGTGGTTTCTGAGATGACAACGTGGAGGCACCAGGAAAGAGAGCAAGGATTGATTAATAGTGTCTGTTACAGTAGCAGAATGAGGGAATGCACACACATGCCAGCCACTTGCAATCTAGGTGGCATGTTGGCATGTCAGCAGAATGCATCATTCTTTCCCTTACTAGAGTTTTCATGCCTGTGTCAGCTTTGGAGACCTCAGGCACAGTTTTGCCTTGGCAATGATCTTGACCTTCTGTATCTGGCCAAGTAGAGTTGCATGAAACTTCTCTGTTGGAGCTGAAATGGAAAGGAGAGGGTGGCATCGATGACAGATGCTCCTGGATGGGTTCCTGAGATGGCACTGGTTCTGCTCTGAAGTCATGAAAGAAAGATTTCTCAAGGAAATTGGAGGATGAACAAATGGTGCCCAAACTGGATTGAGAAAAAGACCACCACTTCTAGAATATGTCAGTGTGAATAGCACTGAACTAATTATACTGGTATATTCTTTGAAAAGCCTTTCGTAGAGGACTTAAGTCTTTAAATCTTTGAATGTATTCCCAGCTCTTTTTTTTTATGAGCTCTGCATGCCAGCTGAACCCAACAGCTACCCTGAATCCCTCATTAGCTTCATTTCTCTCCTTATGCCCTTGTCTAAGCTGTTTCTTCTGCCTGGGATGCCTTTTCCTCACTTTGTTCCCATGGTTAACTCTTCAGGACTAAGCTCGTGTAGATTATCATGGACACACAAATGTCACGTCAGTAAGAATCATCTGGAGAAGTTAGTAAAACACAAATATTTCCTCATTCAAGCTCTGTGTTTTACAATCTTGAGAGTCTTCTCAGTGATTGAAGACTAGGGCAGATGCTTCAGCAGAGGAGTCTTTGACCATGAAGTAAGACAGAGTTTTCTAGAGACTTCTTATTTATGTGCAAACAGTTTAACTTTGAAGCATTTCCCTTCTATTTATGCAAGCAGGTCATGAAGATCCCATTTGGCAGCCTCTTTTATCAGATTTATGGCTGATGAGACGGCTACAGTGTCTGATCTGATCTGATCTCCTACTTGAAGCTTTGGGTTCTACAATAATTACCTTTTCCTTTTCTTTTAAATTTGACATCTTGAGCATCTAGTAGAACATTCTGGGTTGGCCAAATAGCTCAGTGGATTAAAGTGCCTGCTTAGGCAGACACAGAGACCAGGAGTTCGATCCCTGGGACTGCTATGCTGGCCCACCTCTGGGATGTGCTAAGATGGGGATTGAGACTGGGGATGGTGGAGCATGCCTGTAATCCCAGCACTTGGGAGGGTGTAAACAGTCAGATCACTGTGAGTCTGATCTATGCAGTGAGACCCTGTAGACTCTGTCCTAAAACACACACACACACACACACACACACACACACACACACACACACACACACACATACTAAACAAACAAAAATGACTCTGAAGCATTGTAGGTTATAGGGTATGAGGACAATGTAGTGGTAGCATTTTCTGTCCTCAAACATGGCATGCTGAGTTGGGGGTGAGAGGAACAGAGCTGCCTCCTCTAAGGATCATTACCTTCTTCTGTGACCTCAGAAATACCATCTTTCTTCTCTCTTCTTGCATCAAGCATAGATTTTATTAGTAGTAACTTCTTTCGCTTTTCTTCCTTAACCTTCTTTCCTCCTTCACCTCCCTCTTTCCCTCTCTCCTTATTTCTTATTTCAGTTTCTTTCCATCATTCATCTTTCCTTCTTTTTGTTCCTTTTTTCTTCTTCATCATTACTCCATTCTTTCTTTGCTTTCTTTTCCTATCGTCTCTTTCCTTTTTATTTTTTCCCTGTTTTGATTATTCTCTCCCTCCTTTTATTATTTCTTTAATTTTTTAAAAAAGCATTTATTTATTTGAAGAGAGTCTCACTATGCAGCTCAGACTTGTAGTGATCCTCCTGTCTCAGCCTTCTCAGCACTGAGATTACAGGCATGCACCACCACACCTGGATTCTTTGATCAACACAGCACACCCAGGGTTCCTAGGATAGCACAGCATGTAGTGTGAGTATCGAACCCGGGTCCTTGTGCTTTCCAGGCACACACTTACACCACAAAGCTATGCCCCAGCCCTATTTATTATTTCTTAAAGAATATGTTTCTCAGTCTATAACTAAGACCCTCAGGAATGGACCTGCTTGGGTTGGAGGGACTTAAAATCAAGACAAGTTACAGTCGTTTACTTAGCTTTTCACAATAAGACAACTTTCTGACTGTTGCCTGAGACCTCAGAAGGTGGTTGTTGCTGTTCAGAACCAATCATTTTGCCAGTAGCTCTGATTGGCACAAGGCTTCTGATCATCTTTATCCCTCCCTACTTTGCATGGCCCCTCCCAGCTCTCATCTGACTTTAGTTCTCTGCTTTTGTTTGGGACTTTGGTTGGCTTTTCTTTGGAAGTAGATGTTACTCACTTTTGTGCATCACCAAAAATCTCTTCATTTGTCCTTTCAAAAAATCTTCCTCTAAACATTTCTTACAGCCCTTTCCATATATCAGGCACTATGCTAGGTAGATAAATAGTGGGGCCAGCATGATGCACAAGATACTATACTTGGCTTTGGTGTTCCCGTACTCTTGCTAGACAGGCAGACACACCAGGGTCAGTCAGCATGATAAGTATGATGGTAGAAATGTGTGCATGGGAGAAAAAGATAGCATGACTTCTTTTAGGAAAATTATTAGAGGTAGGGAAGGTTTCCAGTTAGGATTCTAAATAAAATAACTAACAATCTGAGTGGGGAGGTGGGAGGACATTTGAAGCTATAGGATGTGATGCAGATATTTAGAGTTGCAGAGTCACAGAGCATTTCTGGAACAACTGTGTCTATTAGGACTGAAAAATGAAGCTTTGGGGCTGGGGACACAGCTCAGTGGCATAACAGCTTTCTCAGCTAGCACAAGGTCCCGAGTTTGATGCTGGTACCAGAAAAAAAATTCCCCTAGTATCAAGGGCCTTATTCCCAGTGCAGCAATGTTTCGAGGAGGGATCTAGAGATATGAGCGGATCATGAGGGCACTAACCTCAGCAATAGATGAGCCTGAACTCACTGGTGAGCTCCTAGCTAAGTGGCCCTAGAAGGGCGGGTCCAGTCGGAGGAAGCAGGCCACTAGGTGGGAGCCTTTGAAGGTCATATCTCGTACAGCCCCTCTCCTCTGCTCCCTTCCCCTTCCCTCTCTTCCCATCCCCCCTTGCATCCCTTCTTCCTTCCTCTCACCTTTTTTCTTTTCTCTCTTTTCCCTTTTGGCTGCCATGAAGTGAGCACCTTTTCACTGCTACACACTTTGCATAAAGTTTCTGCTTTGGAGACTATCTTAGACTATCTATCAACTGTGGAATTAAGTCCCTGAATCTGTGAGCTAAAATGAAATGTTCCTCCTTTAAATTGGTTATCTTTGTCACCACAGTGAAAAGCTGATTAACATAGCTGCCTTTTGGAATTACATGGGCATACTGGCATCTGAGTGGAAGAGAACATGGTTGGTGATGTAACTGGGGACCAGCGTCAGATCATGAAGGCCTTGTGTGTTACATGAAAGTACTTCACCCTGTAGATTGGAGGACAATGGTGAAATCTTTTTCACAACCCATTTTCTTTTCAAAAGTAATGGTGAAAAATTTGAGGACAAAGAAAAATTAAAGTAGGAAGAACCCACTCTTGAGCCTTCAAATCCAATTCTACTGATTAAGAGTGAATTACCATTTACTCCTGTTTCTTTCCCATGTAAATTCTATGCATTTGGTTATAGGCAGTGTTAGGAATTAAACCATGGGGCTTACACTGAACTACATCCCCAACCTTTTTATTTTTTATTTTTAAAAGGGTCTCACTAAGTCGCTGGTTGCCCAGAGTGGGCTTGAATTTTCCTGCCTCAGCCTCCCAGAGTACTGCAATGACAAGTACGTGGCATCATGCTTGCTTTATGTATCTATATTCATATGATATAGATAATGACAATGGTGAATTTTAATCAAAAAGGCGAGTTCAGAGAAATTCCTTCATCAGTGAAATGAGAGCTGAAACCTTACACGCAATCTTCATGAACTAAATCACTTGTAATTTTTTGTTTTTAAATGTCTTATTTTAGTAATTGAAAGTTAGGGAGAAATTTCGAGGAGAGTACAGACAGCTTCTGTGTGACCTTCATCTTTATTTCTTTTTGAAATCATTTAATTAATTGAGGTTTGTTATCAGTATGTTTTGTTAAGTAGAAAAGCAGGCAAGTCACAGAACTTGGTTGAAACCACAAAGGCTAATTTCTACCTCTTCATGCTTCCCGCCCTCAGAAGGGGTAATCCTGGGCCCTGGAAATGAGGACACACAGTGAGAGTCCTGGAGGGACAGATTAGCAGATCTTCCTGGCTAAAGCAGGAAGTTAACTGAGATTGTATCAAGATTCTTCACCATTCAGGCTAAATAAACACAGCCTTCCTGTCTATCTGCAATCACAGCACCCCCTCCCTGCACATATTTCAGAAACTTCTCCTTTAGCCATGGCCAGGTGGAGGTAATTCTGCTGGGTCTGATGCTAGATGTTTCCTTTTTTATTTTTTAAAGAGGATAAAAAAGTAATGAAAAATGAGAAATGATACATAATTTCACTAAGCAAAATATGTGAATTTGATGTTGTTATATTGTACAGTGTCATCTTCAATTTAGATTAGATTACCAGATACATGCATGCAAAACTGGAAAAAGAAAAAAAAATTATAAGAAATTGAGAAGAGAGAAAGAGAAAGAAAGAAAAAGTTAAACAGTAACTTAACTTTTCTGTAGACCAGCAGAAATCCACAGTACAATTATCCAAGCCATCCTGAATACATACATAAATATATCTCTTTCCCCTATTCCATCGCTCTCCTTTCCTTCTCAATTTAGTAATTCCTTTCTTTTGCACAGCCTCATTCCCTTTTCACAGTATCTATTGTACCCTTCAGATTTTATTTGTTCTTTCAGGTTCTTCCATTAGGGAGATAATACAATGTTTGCACATGTGGTTCTGATTTAGGTCACTTAAGAGTGTGGTCTCTAGTTGCATCTATTTGCCAACAAAAGCCTTAAATTTATCACTTTTTATAGCTGAATGATATTCCACTGTGAAAACACACCACATCTTTATCCATTCCTCTTTATATTTCTTATCTGGGTGTGAACTGTTTAAGACTTCAGATACCATTATGATTTCACTAAAAATGAGGTATGTAACATGATCACAACTAGTTTGGTCTTTCTTAACTGTATTAGTAACTTTTCTTTTGCTAGGATAAAATGCTCAACAGGTACCACTTAGAGATTTATTTTGGTTTATGGCTGCAGCGTATTCAATCCATGGTCAGCTAGTTGCAAAGTAGAAGCAACATAGTGAAGGAAAGGTCTTCAACTCATACCAGCCAGGACGCAAGAGAGAAGGCAGAAGTGAAGGACCATAATGCATCCTTTCCTGTCACAACCCCAGTGATCCGCCTCTACACAGGCCACCCTTCCTACCAGTGCATTCAAACTTATCAATAGATTATTTCACAGATGAGATATGTGCTACTGTGACACAGTTGCCTTCCTGCTCCTGAATACCTGAGATTTTGGGAGAACATTTAAATCAAAATCACAATATTAACTCAAATCAGAGACAGTGTACATATTCTTGCCCATAGCTCTTCAGTCTGAGAACCTCAAACTATGGTGCCTGAGCCAGGTAGTTTAGTTCTGTGCGGTGTCTGAGTTTCTCCAGGCTCTATTTATTTTTCACTCTGGCTAACTCCATTAGTTACTCTGTTGAATACTGCCACTGTGATCATCCATGTTAGAAGCTGAACAAGCGGGAACCAGTAGTCTTTAATACACAGACTCCAAGCCTTCACATTAGAGTTGTCTATCCTTCCAGGTCCCAGCACTAGGGAGGCAGAAAGCAGGAGGATCACTATTGAATGTGGGCTGCATAGTGAGACCCTGTGTCCAAAAAAAAAAAAAAAAAAAAAGGAAAAGTAGAGTTGCCTATCCTCACCTTACCTCTCTTCTGAAGTCCATAGACAGTAACCCCTCTCTCTGCCTCTGCCAGTCATTTAAAAGTCTTTTCCCCATTATCTGTGAAAATGCTGCTGCCTCCTGTTTATCTCAGGTTCATTATTTTACTACCATCTCATTATTGCTTTTGTTTTATTACTGTCTCATTACTTTACTGAGGGGAGGACATTTCCATTGTTATGCAGAAATCCTACCGGTTTGAACTCAGTGAAAGCACATTAGCACAAGGTTAGGGGTTTTTAAAGAGGTAACATTCTTCAGGATGCTATAGAGAGGCTAATAGGGTGATATGGTTTGCATTTTTATGTGTTTTATGGGAGGTGATATATTAAAGTTAGTAAGGTTGAACTTCGCTGCAGTGTGGGGGTGGATGAAAAGCCTGGGTTGTTTCCTCTATACTAACCAGTCTGTTTACTTAACATATTACTGATAATATCAGCCTAACATCAGTGTCTCAAGGTTGAATATGGCCCAATATCTGCCCTGGAATTTGGAGCCTAGCACAGGAGACTGTTGAGGAGGAAAGCAAATACTATAGTCAAATCAGAGGGTGGTAGGGAATTTCATAGGAGGTGGCTGAGGGACCAGTGGACAAGCTGTAGGGGCCTCGAGTGGGAAGCTGTACTATGGCCTGGTCAGCATGCTCCAAGTGTCCCTTCCTGGCATGATCTGTCTCCACGAGCTGGCTCTCACTAGACCACGAGCTGGCTCTCACTAGACTGATGTCTAAATCATCATGCACATGCATCCATGTCCATTGATGGAAAGTACTAGCCATAAAATTAAAAAAAGGCTAAATTTTCTTCTATGGGCCAAACAACATGAGATATTATATTATAATTTTAAAAATCCCTGGAGGAATCAGTTATACAGACTTCTTCCCAAATACACAATCTGTGTCTTCACATTGGGTGCCTACAGCTGGGCATGGCCGAGGTATTTGCACCTGTCTCCGTTACTCATCTCTCACTGCTGGGACAAATACCCAACACCCAAAATGAAGGAAGGAAAGGTTTATTTAGCTTGCAGTTACTGGAGGTTTCAATGCATACTCAGCTGGCTCCAAGGCAGCCTGGCACATGGCAAAGGGCAACCTTTCATGGCTGTGGCAAAGAGCAGAAAGCAAAGGGAGGAGTGACAGCAACAATGCAACAGAGAGCAAGCTGGCTCCCAGTTTCTCTTATGTTACGTTCAGGCCCTCCACCCCAGGCTGGGTCTGCTACTCACACCCATCACCCCAGCAGCAGTTACAGTTGTAATGCCAGTGGACCATGAGTTAACCACAAACCCTAGAAATCAGACCCATGACTGCATGTGGCTTTGGGGGGACAACTAGACACAAACCATAGTAGCACCATAATTGGGGAATATTTCAAATTAGTACCTTTTAGAGGCAAGGGAGATAGATAAGTGGCATAAGCGCCTGCCTCAAAGTAGTACCTTCTTTTATCGCCTGGAAATCTTATGGTTAAGACATTTCCACCCTCCCACTTGACCTGTCACCTGTACCATAAACTATACTCAGCTTGGTAGGATAGGGCATCATCATATGTCTTGGAGGAGGGGCATAACCTATGTATTTTTGAAGCTCTCCTTGTTATTCATGTAGCTGAACAAGAACCCTTCTGATGAATAGAATAGTGTTATGTCCCAGCTTGGGAAAGTGAAAAAATAATTAGCTAGTTCTATAAGCTGACATTACTTACCTCTGCTCTGGTGCTCACCTTATATTCCATAAGAAACTTATCGTATAGATTTCAAGTTCTTTGGGGGCCACTGGGGAAAAAAGTAAGAAATGAGAGTGACAAGAGAGCTGCTGTCATTTTAGTTGCATTCAGGGTATGTATCATTAAATATCTTTTCTTAAACCATGGCAAATAGATTTAGTGGCTGCTTCACTTTTATGCTAAAACTGGCCTTCTGCTGATGTAGGTCTTGCCTTGGACAAATGGAGGGCAGAAGAAGCCACCACTAAGTGGATTTCACTCTTCTTAATGAGGGATATAGTGCCAAAAAATTAAGTTTCTTTCATTAGTGAAAATGAGGCTCTTTCATCAACTTTCACATTATATAAAGAAAGAAGGAAAACACACACACACACACACACAGGCAAGAGAGGGGAAGAAATCTAAACAAAGTAAACAATTATTTTTGATTTATTGATCCCTGCAAGAAGATGGAGCTTTTGGCAGAACAAAGAGCATCTTTCTTAATTAGTGTCGTGATTTTGTGGTCATTATTAACAAGGCATATTCTCTGGCCCTATTCTTTCTCAGTGTCCATCTCAACCCTGTGCTCATCATTATGTAGTTTGTGGATGCTACTGGAGAGATAATCGCGAAAGAGAATTCTCAGCTTCTTCCCAGGAAACTACAGCAGGGCCCGGATTGCAGCCCAGTGGATGCTGGAGCCATCTGTGCTCCAGAGTCCCAGCTCCAGTGTGGAGTTACATGACTCTAGGCAGCTGCTAAGCTTAAGGAGGCTTGGCTTAATGACCTTGCTCATCTACAGGATAAAATCATCAGACTCATATTCATGATTTTGTTGAATGAGAATTGATATATGGAGCACAATGTATAGACATGAAAATTGGCAGTTCTGAGCAATAGTGATGGTTAGATTAATTTTTGCAACTTGCTGACAGGTTCAGTAATTATTGCTTTAACAATAATGAGTACCTACTATGTTCTAGGCAGGGTTCCAGACACTGAAGTTACTTCAGTTACTCAAACAGACCAAGAAAAATCCTCAATCTCATAAAGCTAGTGTCTTAGAGTAACATTCATGATCCAAAATTAATATCATTTTTATGATTGTAAAAGACACTAAAGGCCCCAGTAGACTGGGGTTTTAACTGAACACAATATTTCTGCATTCAGGACATAAAAAGGTATAAGCCACACTCACTAGAAGAAAGATAGGTGCATAGCTTCTGATGCCGCTCATTCTCCCCTTTGAGACAGGGTCATTGTACAAAATAAGCAAGGCGCAGAGCTTAGAAAACTTGTCCAAGAACACACAGATCAATATGGACAGAATTAGATTCAAAGTCAGTTATGCCTGATGTTCCTTTGTGTCCAACACAAACATGATACATTGAATATGTTTTTCAAACCTTCTAGGCACAGGTTATGGGTCTAGGTACCTGGAGAAAATTCTGATTTCAGTTACTTTTAACTTCCATGCTTCATAAGAACAGAAAAAAAATCTTTTGGGCTGGTGGATTATAGAAAGTGAATTCTTGAAACATTAATTGTTCAAAAATCTTTGATTGGGTGAATGAATATATTAGGATGTTACTTTCTTGCAGTGGATTTCTGCAAAAGGTAAAAGAGAATTCTGCACTTAATTGAACACAAAGGTCAGTGACATATTCTTTTGCTGAGATAATGTTACCTTTGACTGGTGAGTCAAGAAGGTATGGTTTCATGGGGAGATGGCAGGCAATTAGAGAAGGTTTGGTCAGGAAATGCCTTAGATGGTGTGTGAAGGACACTGAAGTTTATTTGAGAGCTGTGAGGATCCCACAGAGATATTTTGCACAAACATATGGCTGAAATGTGTTAGAACTAAAGCAAGATTCCAGAACCCAGATGAAGAAGGGTTGGCTCAAGATTAGACCAAAACAATAGCAAGAGAAGAAGAACTAAAAACCCGAGGGTTTCTTCTAAACCACATTGTGTTTTCCTTTAAAGATCTAACCTATTCATGGAAATATAAGGTTGTATATATTAATGGGGTACTGTGCAATGTTTAATACATGTATATCTTGCATAATGCACAAATCAAGTTGAACATTTATCTTCTCCAACACTTATCATTTCTGCATGGTGAAAACTTTCTCCTTCTTCTTCTTCTTCTTCTTCTTCTTCTTCTTCTTCTTCTTCTTCTTCTTCTTCTTCTTCTTCTTCTTCTTCTTCTTCTTCTTCTGCTTCTGCTTCTGCTTCTGCTTCTGCTTCTGCTTCTGCTTCTGCTTCTGCTTCTGCTTCTGCTTCTGCTTCTGCTTCTGCTTCTTCTTTTTCCTATATTTTAGGAAAGGATCTACAGGGTGTTCAGGGTCTCACTACTAGATTGGACTCATCGTGATCCACCTGTTCACAGCTTCCCAAGAGCTGGGATTATAGGTGGGCACCACGATGCCCTGTCTCAATATCTGTCTCAGCAATACAGGGGGTGGGGCTGGCAGAGCAGGCCCTCCAGAGATCGAACCCCATCCCCTGCACCTGCTTGCTAGTGCTTTAATCTGCTGAGCTATTTGGCTGGCCTTTGCATGATGAAAACTTTCAAAATCCTTTTGTGTAGTTTTTTTGAAGTCTAAATAGGTAATTGTTACCTGTAGTCACCATGCTATGCAGTAGCTCATCAGGGCTTCTGCCTGTTATCCATGACTGTTCAGCTTTTCTCCATCCCTCCTCCCCTCCCTGTTCTCCACAGTTTTTGCTATCATTCTGTTCTCAGCCTAATGAGATCAACTTTTTCAGATTCCATAGCTGATTGAGAACATGTGGTGTGTATCATTCTGTACCTGGCTTATTTCACTCAATGCAATGATCTTCAGTGCCATCCATCCATGTTGTCAAAAACAGAATTTCATTTTTTTATGGCCAGATAATATTGCCTTATGTGTATGTACCACCTTTTCATTATTGATTCATTTCATTGCTTGGTGGACTCTGAGGTTGCTTGTTTTTGTTTTGTTTTGCTTTTTACTATCTCTACCAAGTAGAACAATCTTCGCTTTATATACCTTAATTTGAGAGAAACCCACATCCACCAAATAATGCTACGTGACTCAAATATTTTCTTTCTAATATATCAGGTACTTAGGGCTAGAATCACAGAAGGACTACAGAGGTTAGTGGGTCAATATTCTGGAGAACATCTTCAAATAAATTTTTGGAAACAATCTGAGGAGGTCTAGGATATTGGAGATACTGGGAGGCTGCTTCGAGCTCTGAGTCATCTTCCCTGGTGTCCCCAGGTATGGCAAATGCATATACACAGGTCCCTCTAAGCACATATCTGCATCGTCTATGTATTCTGCTCATCCTCCTGGGCTCTCACAATCACACATGACACCAACTGTGTATATTCTCCTACCACACTCATACATACACAAGTACATTTTCCTCACACTCCTGAAATGAACCCAGTGCACCTCTATGTCTGCAAGAGCAGATGCAGTGCCCTGGGTTCACATGCCCTTTAACACACGCCTGCAGACACAGCAGTACCGCACATCATGCAGTTTCACAGCACACCCCCACGCCTCAGGCTCTCAGCCGCAGGCATGTATCACACGCCAGAGTCAGAACTTCCCACTCACACAACATACCACCTTGTACCTATCGACCCAAGTCACATTGCCGCTCATACTCATGCCAGATCACCACGGCAAACCACAGCCCACCTTTGTTCTGTATGTATGTCTGAGCTTGTATCCGTATAAATATACACATCCTCACTCATGTACCCCATGCAGCATCCTCATTTGTACATGTGCACTCGTGTGTGCACACGCACGCACACACACACACACACACACACACACACACACACACATACACCCTGACTACACTACAAAGGAACATAGATTCCTTTTATTTTCTAGCAATTCTAATTCAACAGTGAAAAGAATTGCCTGAGTCCACATACAATGCTATCCTAAGATCACTAAAAAATATTTTTCTTAAGCTTAAAAAGTTTATGGGGAAATAAAATTCTATTTGCCTATTTTTAGCTCCCCTGAGGTTAAATATGTTCTTATTCCCTGCTCAAGCAGCTTCTGGGATTATATAACTCTTGCAGCTCTGCTTTCTTACGTCAGTACCTTTTCCACACTTGGTGACGGAAGTGTGACACCCTTTCACCCATTGGCACCTCAGGTGTCCTAGGCAAAGGGGTGTTTACTGTTATGGCTGAGAGGTGGATACGTGTGTTGTGGCGGGGTGGGGGGGAGTGATGCTGTCAGCCAGTCAACCAAGTTTCCCTGGCAGAGATCCCTGTTTGGAGAGTATGGAAGCACAGAAAGATAAAAGATGATCTGTTCCTGCCATGTGCCCCTTCTGAAGCTGTCTTAATGGGAGGCAGATGTCTGGGGGAGAAAGAAGGGTCTTCTTTCCTATATTTTAGGAAAGGATCTACAGGGTGTTCAGGGTCTCACTACTAGATTGGACTTGGTCAAAGAAGAAGGGTCTTCTTTCTTCTGACCAGGCTGTAGCTCTGGGGCTGTTGTAGGACAACTAGGCACATGAGTGCAGGGGCCCGTGTGAAGAGGCAGGGTGTGCTTCTGCGCCTTGGGCTACATTGCTCCTTGCTGCACCCAGGGTTGTAGGGGTCACCAGCATTCAGCTGCCACTGGGGCTGGAGTGGCCCTTGTGTCCCCAGGTGGGATGGGAAGATCACAATGACCGAGCACCTAGCATCTGAAGTCAGGGTGCCTTGCTGTGATTTCTGGCATCTTATCAATTAGCTTGTTACCCTGGGCAAGTTACTTTACTTTTCTGAGCCTTATTTCCTCACTTATAAAATGGAGATTTTTGTGATGTTCAAGGACAACCATGAAATGAGCTTAGCATAGTACATAGCACAAGAGAAATCAGTACTCATCCTTGTCAGTTTTTAAACCTAAGCTTCCTCTTTTTTTTTTTTTTTTTTGTGGTCAGCTCAGCCTGCCTTACTGGCACAGCATGTGGTGCTGGGGATTGATTGAACAGTGAACCCTGCCTAAGCTTGCCTAAGCAGGTGCTTTAGACCACTGAGCTATCTTGCCAGCCCCAAGCCTACCTTTTTGTACCAACTGTGGCCATAGCTGGCTTATCAGCCAGCACCACTTTTGTATATTTTCTTTGAAGTACACCCACACTGATCTTTCCAGAGCTCCCCAAATGTACGTATTGCATGGTCCTTCACCTCCTTTTTTTCTCAGTTTATTTCATGTACAGGGACTGTTGTCTCTTTCCTCGTTGCTTTAAGCTTCAACTCACCCTGTAAGAGTAGGCTTGAGAGCAGGGGTCCAACTTAATGGGGGCACACTTGCTACTATATGAAAGGACCCAGGTTCCATCTAGAGATGGTAAAAGAGAAAGAGTGGAATTGAACACGACTTATCCTGATATCCAGTGCAGACTTAGGCCTTTTCCTATCCCCAAGCTGTGTTATTCACCATTGCAGCAGACTTGGCCTGCTTCGACAACAGCAGGAGTAACCTTGGAATAAGGCTCACAACAACTTCAAAATAATGAGATCAGTCTCTCCTAGCCCTGCGCCTCACAGCACATTCTGGGAAGCAGGGACCTTAGCACTGACCAAGGTAGTGTTAGAGGTGTAGACTCAGCCTTACCCCAGAACCACTGACTTAGAATATGAATCTTAATAATGAAGTGACTCCTTTTTGCCCAATAGTATTAGAGGAGCCTTGTCTAGAGCTCACTCTGGGGGGTGGTAGTGACAAACAGGGTGACAAGTCAGGTGCATCCATGAGCACTTGCCTACCTTGTGTTTTCTCTGAGAGGCAGATCCAAGAGGCAATTAAGAATACACCCTGTCTTTTTCGTTAAATCTCCAGATCATCCTTTCCAGTTTGTTGTTTCCTGTTTCCAACATCTCCCAAACCTGGTCCTATTTGTTTCCAAGGTGGAACCAGCACACTATGGATTACTTGGATCCTAATTATCATTGACTTCACTTTTTACAGATTTTCTTTTC